>BDUI01000140.1:384885-402393 GCA_002335545.1 Apodemus speciosus
TATAATTTCCTTACTAAGACACTTTAAAGAGGAAATGACATGAAAACAGAGTGTAGACCATACAGATCTTTCTCATAATTCACCATGAGACACAGATATCAACTCCTAAATGTTGTAAATGAGGCTGAAACTATGAGCTCTGCAGTTATTCTACCATTGGTTTTCTCCTTGATTCCTTTATCTGTCTTTTACTTTTATGTTGATAAATATACACTAAATAATGTAGCCATTCACTACTTTGGGGTTTTGGATTTGAGCAGCAATAATAGATTTTGAAGAAGTAAGGGAGGTTCAAGGGTCATGGTGTTTAAGAATCACCTGGAGAACCAGTTACGGTACATAGCCCTGTGCCCCACCCTGGATGTTGTAACTTAGCAAGTGTGCAACAAGGCTTGAGAGTCTGGCCTTCTACTGGCTTCCAGGTGATTGTATTGTTATTTTACCTATGGGACATTAAATAGAAATATACCAGATATCTCATGGAAGAGGATGGTGAGAAAGCAAATTCTCACCAAGACATTGTGCTTTCAGAATTCTTTGCCCCTACAATCCGTTGACTCAGTTATCTGTGAATTTTTACTCAAGTCCTTCAGCTGGGCATAGTGGTGCCAGCCTGTAATTCCAGTCTTTATGAGGCCAAGGCAAGAGCTTCATGAAATTGTTATAGCTAACATAGGCCATAAAGCAAGACACTGCACACTTAAGCCCCCATACCCTAAATATGTCACTTAATTTCTTAAATCTTAGTTACCTCAATTGATAAGTCAGGAGATCTCCAGATCACATCTGGTGGTTTTCAACCTATTCACCAAGGTAGAATTCTTCCGACGTCAAATGAGAAAATGGATAGGGTGTGTTGAGTTAGCTTTCTTCAAGATTCTACTGTACTGGAATAATTTTATATGTTTTTTCCAGCTATACCACTTCTGAGTATAGGTTCACTTAAAGTATAAGACTTCATTTTTTTAAGATGTAAAGAAAAAAAACTCAAGATTTTAAATGACTCCATGACTTTGAAATCACAGAACTGAGGACTTTTATAACATAATTCCAGATTTCTTTGATCATCACATAGCCTGCTCTGAATACTACAAAAGAGACAGTGAATAAATACATTCTGTTTACAAGTATAGAAGTTGACCAAGTACCAGAGTCCCCTAGTATGATGCATTTTTAGTCAAGCAGACTGCTGAGAGTAAATGGCAATTTTAAGCCTTTCTCTTCAGAATGTCTGATTCATTGATGTTCCTAAAGGGATATTAATTATCTTCTGTTGAAAAAATTTTAAAAACATAAATCTTAACTGTATCTGCAACCATTGTGTGATGTGACTATTTTGGAACTGTAAAATTATCCTATAGAATCCCAGTTAGAAGGAACGACTGCACTTCTTACCATATGACTTACTTGTCTATTTTATGCAGTGTGCTAATCTTTATATGATAATACTACTGCATTGTAATGATCTTCCATTTTTAATAAGAGTTTGTATCTATTAAATTGCATGTTGTCTTTTTTGTTCTCAGGATTACTTAATGTTAACCACATTGTAAATGTTCTTTTTATCCTGTTTTTGCATCCCCTTCACCTGATATTACACATATACTTCTTATAACTAGAATAAATTAGTTTAGTTATACAAAGGGAAATTTTACTTTGAAAGTATAAACTGATCTGTAAATTTTGCTGTCATGTTACCAACTGCCACAGGAATGCTTTACTCTGGCCAGATATCTGAGTTGTATCATTGATTTTTTTTTAACAATGGGAAGTGATAAATGTAAATTGTTATTTTTCAATATTTGTTCACTCATACAACATGTATTATAATGTGTTATATAGTGTTGATATGTTATAAACAGGTGTTACAGATAGATATGAAAAAGACCAGATCCCTGACTGTAAATACATCCTAATTTTCATCGGTGGGGATCTATTGTTGAGAGATGCAGTGTGATGCCCCACTCATACCCCATTGGCTCTAACAAGAATCACGATGACTGCAATAGCGAATTGGTAAAGAAGGGCATCTAGAAGAGAGCTCTATTTGTGTGCAAATTCTCAAAAGAAGGGAGTAGCTGTCCAAGAATCAATTGCCAAGGGAAAGTTGTCAACATCAATGTAATAACTAAGATATTAATATCTAAATGATGACTATGTGGTAGAAGAGGAAAGGGGGTAGAATGTTGGCTAAGATATCTGTGTGGGAAGGAAAGCACAGTAAGTTTTATCCTGAAAGAAGCAAACAGTAGTTATACATTGGCTCAGCTTCTTTAGGAGTGAAAACTGACAAGGTGTAGCCATGTACTCAGGATTCAAAGCCAAGCTCTGCCTTTAGTGCAAGCAATAGCAGAATATCTCAGCCAAAATGGCTACAGATCAAAGGGTTGCTAGGAAGAAAGGCAGCTTCCCCAAACAGCTCAGCTCATGCCCACTGGATTCTGTAATGGATTACATAGATACAGTTGGAAAACTTACTACAGTATGGGGTGCAATACAAAACTATTCATGAGTGTTTGTTGGTGGTGCTGGGAAGGCTGTTGCTAAGTTCATTAAAAGACCCGGAATAGAGTATAATGCAGGATTCCATCTGCTTGAAAGCCTGAAAGTCTGGTGCTGGCTGATTAGTTTTTATTAAACCAAGATTCTACTCAGCTGTTACTTCAGGAATAGCTGTAAAGAAGAGGCAGAGAATGGTAATAACATGCTTCAACCAGTCTGGTCCTTTCCAACCAGTCACCCCTTTGCATTTCAGCATCCCTTGACATACAGTAGAGATAAGTGAAATAACTTCTGAAGTCACCACAGTGAATTCATTGAAGAGAATTTCTGGTTCATATTGAATGCTCAAGTATATTTCATGTCCCGCTGGTGGGGGTCTGGCTTGCAGTACACTGTAGGGAGAAAATAAGGAATTCATTTATTTAAACCGTATTCTCTGATCTTGCAGCTTATAGGATTTTTCTCCTCAACTCATTTATTGAAAATAGCTGCTGTACTCATATAATATATCCTGATTATGTATTCTTCTCCTGCTACTCTTCCATGTTTCTCTCCATCTCCCCTTCCAGTGGGATCTCAGCCAGGGCACACCCATGCAGGACCTATGCATTCGATCTCTGTCTCTCTGAGTTCATATGTGTACCATCCTGTCAATTTAAAGGACCTTTTTCCCTCTGATGTCCTCCATCCCCTCTGGCTCTTACTGTCTTTCTGGTGCCTCTTTCACAGGATTCCATGAGCCCTGAAGGGTGGGAATTGATGGAGACATTTCATTTAGGACTGAGTGTTCTAAGGTTTCTCACTCTGCATAATGTCTGCCCATGGGTCTCTGTATTTGTTCCCATCTGCTGTGGAGGAAGCTTCTCTGATGATGGCTGAATAAGTAAATGGTCTATGAATATAGCAGACTCCACAAGGAGTCATTTGATGCTATGCTTTATCTCCCCCGCCTTTTTTTGGAACAGTGGTATTTGAGTGCTTAACATCCTTAGTCATCAAGGAAATGCAAATGAAAACTACTTTGAGATTTTTTTATCTTAAACCCATCAGAATGGCCAAGATCAATAAAACAAGTGACAGCTCATACTGGTAAGGATATTGAACTGAGTTAGGGGAGTTAGGAGAACACTCATTCATTACTGATGCCCATGCAAACTTTACAGTCACTATGGAAACCAGTGTGGTGTTTCTTCAGGAAGATAGGTATCAATCTACTTCAAGACCTTTCTATACCACTTAGGCATATATACCTGTATGATTTTCACCCTATCACCATGACACTTTTTCAATCATATTGATTGCTGTTTTACTCATAATGRCTATAAATTGGCAACAACTAAGGTATCCCTCAACAGATGAATGGATAAATAAAATGTGGTACATTTGCACAGTAGAATATTATTCAGCCATTAACATAGGATGCAACTTGAAAAAAATCCTGAGTGAGGTAAGCCAGGCCCAGAAAAAATGCAGTATATATTTGCTTATATATACATATTAGCTGTTAACCCAATAATAACTAAGATACAATCCATAAAATCAGAGAAGTTAGTTATAGAATAAGTGATGTGGAAGAGCAGATAGGTTGCCTCAGATAGCTCTGGATGGACTATAATGGAGGATCGAGTAGGGAGGGGAAGGAAAGAAKAGACAATGGAGGAAATATGGGGAGAGACAAAATTAAGGGCCATTTGAGGGGTAGAATGGGAAGCTAACATGATAGATGCTTCCTAAAATATATACATATATGAAGGCAATTTAAATGAGATCTCTGAACAATAGGGGAACAGAGCAACAACTGGACATGTCTTGTCGCCAAAGTTTCTACCACTGGGATTGGGTTACATCTAATTGATTTGTTGGCTCAAKGAGTTCCGAAACAACCCAGGCCATTGTCAACACTATAGGTTGCTCTCCACAAAGTGAACATAAGACTCACATGACTGAAGACAACATCTACACAACTCATTGATGTGGTGATGCTGATGCTTACATGGAGCCTTCTCATCTACATACTAGCACCTTACCCAATGGTATCTTTTCTTCAATATATGCTAAGGCAACACTGGCACAAAACTTGCTAAAAATAACCAGCCGTATCTGATCTGACTTAAGACCCACTTGAAGAGCTGGAGCCCATCCTGAGCACTATTTGATTTACTAAGAACCTGAGACTAAAATGTCCCAAGGACATATGGTAAAGCCTACAGGAATTTTCAAACCATGGATGGGGAATTCAAGAACAGTGAATGTCTGACAGATTCTTCTTTGAAATAATAAATAACCATTTCCACATCTACTATATTATTTTCTATCTTTTATACAAGAAACTTAATTTTTAGTACCTGGGAATGTGTAGGCCCTGCAGATTACATGGGGTGAGTTTTTTTTTTCTGACAACATCCTTTCAAAATGAGGATAATGTATCATTTCTGTGAGGAAATGGCATAAGGAAAATGATTTGTGGAAAGAAATATTATTTAAATGGAAACAAGAATAAGGAGGAGGTTCCAGAAGACAAAAGGAATTTTGTATATTCATGATGAATGTAGAGTTCACACAAGTTTTGAGAATGTCTCCTGTGATGTCACAAAATGATCACTTGGGGAATTGCCTGCCTGGGGAGGATTGGTTCTCAGCAGTAGAGGCTGTAGGCTAAAGCTTATAACTTTAATTTTTCAAACCCTACTTTTAATGAGGATTCTTAAATGCTTTAACCTCCCTTCTAGCCCAGCACCTACCAGAGGTAGTAGAAAAGAAAGGATATGGGGGAAGTGGACCTGTTTAAAAATATTTTTTGAAGCAAATCCCATCTGTCTTGTTAGGAAATCAGCAGTCCAGTTCACAGATTAGTAGCAGCAGCTTCATCCACTTGCAAACACTTCACAGATATACCAACAGTCCAGTTCGGTAGCAGCAGTGGTGGTAGAACCTAGCAGGTATAGCCAGGCCTCAGCCGAATTGCCACAAGTCAGCAGGAAGGGATGCCAGGAGAAATTCTCAGCTGTGCTACTCTCAGTGAAGTGAAGACCAACAAAGATATGAGACCAACAGCATTACATAGCTAGCCCTACCAGCAAGCCAAGCCCAGCCTTCTTTGTGGTCCATCAATTCCCATTTATATTCCCTCCAAACATCACATGTCCTTCACACATCTTACCTCACTGTGTCTTGCCTCAGCACATGCATCTGTCTCAGCTGACATCACTCTGCCAATCAGCCTGAGTCTGTGGAAGTGGCAAGAAGCTGCAGCACACCTCCAGAAGACTTTTGCTGTGTCTTTCTCTCTATGGAGTCCCAATGATTAGAGCTCAACTATGCAATGTAAGGTGGACCAACACATTCATGTCATTAGTGAAGAATCCTTCACATGTTTGCTTAAGCAGAACATCCTTTCACCTGTGTCTGCTTCATCCAAACTTTCTTTGATGAGTCTGCCTTAGCCTCTCACCTGTTTCCACTTCAGGAAAATACTCCTTCATGTGTTTGTCCCAGTAAAACACCATCCAACACAACTGACTTTCTAAAGAACCCTTAAGTTTCCACTTCAAAAGCTTCCTGTCCTGAGGCAAATACAATTAATGACCTCAGGGTCTAGGCATTTCTTCTGGCCTATTTATTGGATTTGATTGTGTAGAAATCATGATATTTATGAACTTTCTTTATTCTGTTCCATAGGTTATTATAGCTTTCAGGTATCCCACCTGTGTGAGATTGACACTTGCCTTTTTACGATGGCAGGATGTGTGACACTATGAAAGCTTGACAGTAGGAATAAACATTCCAATTTAGTACTTCCTTGATTTCATCACATTCTATGACTCAAGTGTAGGATGTTAGCTAGATCTGTTGATTCRTTTTATAATACTCCCAGTGCCCACAATGTGGAATCAAAAAGAGGAGTTGAAGATGATCTGCTACATAGTGAGTTGAAAGCCAATTTGGAATAGATGAGATCCTCTCTAATAAATGAAGGTAATTTTAATAATACATTTTTTCTGTAATCTAATACATTATTAGCTCAATATATAATGATTTTTAAAGTATTATTAAAATAGTTTTACTCTTTTTCATTGTACTTCATAGAAAAGTGACTTTCTATATATTTATAATATATTTATATTCCATAGCGATTCCTAAACTATTTTCATAGGAAATATTTGATCTGCAATTTTATTTCATTAAATTAATAGTTAAAATTAAATATCTACATATTTAACTTCTTCAAATATGTCATATTTTTAAAAAATAAAGACTTGTTCTAGCTTTTGAAGTTATGTCCAATTAAATTTAAAACTGGTAATTTTAGTCTATATTCTTACCAGTTTGATTTGAAATGCTCAGAGGCTACCTAACATAGGTGGCTAATATGTTGTATTCAGTGTCTCTGGAATATAATAATGTGCTCTAAATTAATGTTTCTTGAAGACATTTTGTCAATAATAATATAGAAAATTGTCAGTAGTTATTATAAATTTGACTAGCTCATACACACCGTATCTCTCACTCTCAAGAACAATTCTTACATCTGAATAATTCTTTTCTTTACTGCTGAACGAAAATGAGTTTGGAAATTAAAATATTTTTTCAAGGATCCAGACTCTTGTCTTTAGTAGTGTTGCAATTAACACTAACTTATATTTCTATTTTTTTATTATTTGGTTGATTTATATATACTGAATAATTTGATGTCAGCTTGACAGAGCTAAAGTCACTGAGAGGAGGGAACATTGACTTAGTAAATGCTTTCATAAGATTGAACTGTAGACAAGGCTATAGGCCATTTTCTTCATCCATGATTGATGGGGTAAGGCCCAAGCCATTATGGGTGGGGCTACTCCAGGGCTAGTGGTGGTCCTGGGTTCTATAAAAAAAGCTGGCTGAGAAAGCCATAGGAAACAAGCCAGTAAGTAACATCCCTCCATATTCTCTGCATCAGCTCCTGCTTCCAAGTCTCTGTGCTGCTTTAGTTCATGTCCTGATATCTTTAGGTGATAAACAGTGACATGGAATTATAAGCTAAATGAACCCTTTCCTCACCAAGTTATTTACATCACTGTGTTTCACCACAGCAATAATAACCCCCATTTAGACATTAACCAAAGGTTTGCCAGCAGTACTTCTTTCCCTACAAGGACAGTGATTTTTTTTAATTTTTTATATATTCTTCTCTCTCAATATATTCCTACCATGTATTACCCCTCATTCCTCTGCTCCCAGCTCCCTCCCTGACATCCCTCTCCCCCAGATTCACTACTTCATTATTTCCCTTCAGAAAAGACCAGATCTCCCAGGGATATCAACCAAGCACAGCATAACAAGATGCAATAAGAGTAGGAACAAACCCTCACATCAAGGCAAGGCAGAACAACCTAGTAGGAGGAAACTGGTTCCAAGAGAAGGCAAAGGAGTCAGATAACACCAAGGTCCACTGTTAGGAGTCCCACAAACATCCCAGGTTAAATAATCACAGCTTGCATGCAGAGGACCTAGCACAGACCATGCAGATAATCTGTGATTGTCTCTTCAGTCTCTGTGAGCCTCCTTAGTTGGTTCTGTAGTTCAGGACTCAGGTCTTATAGGACTATTTTCTAAATCTCAGCTCTTAGCGTCTCCAGTAGGCTGATAAATCAACCCTGCTGTGGTCAGAGGATCTATTAATGGCTGTGACTTAGAATCTGATACTTAAATGGAAACCTTGGCAAATGTCAGTTTGTAGGTCAATGTAATACTGTACAAAAAAGTTCTCAGTTTTATGATAATATAAAACATATTCAGTTTTCCTCTAATTTTAAGAATGGAAATTCTTTACATCAACATTCATCTGGAATGGCTACATTCTGGCTATTTCTCAATTCCTCAAACTCTCAAATAGAGGTTCGCCTGTAAACAACATTGTCTCTCTGCAAATCAAGAGTGTCTCTTTTTGCAATGCTTGATGTTAGAGGAAGTCAGCTTCCTTTAGAGATTGGGTTAGAAACTCACAAGTAAACCTTTTTATTCTTCATAAACCACTCCCTGTTAATAAAAGTGCATGCTGGGGTACCCATAACCATTTTTTATGTCTCATTCAAAACTTCTGTGGTTAAAGGTGCTTCTGACTTTCCTAGTGAATAAAAATAAAGAGTCTTGATTATCAGGTATAGGTAAACTGAACTGCAGTGTAAGGGGAAAAGCCTCCAGTGACCATTTTTTAGGCAGATAGTGATTTCAGGATCCCTACTATACATTGGGATATAAGCATTTATTTCTCAACGTGAATTTGTCCTTTCCCCTTGTAAACTTATTTTTAGATCTCAGTTTGTGGATGTGAACTATATAAGTTTTCCATCTCAATACAGTATTTCCTTTGGATATGCAGTTTGTATATAGGATGGCTACCAGACTCTCTTTTGGAAAGTGATCTCTTGATCTGCTTCTAAGTAACATTAGAAGGAGTTGAGGTTTTTGAGTTCCCTTGTCAAATTTCTTCTTTCAATACCTGGTTTCCTTACTGAAATTCAACACCCACAACGACAGGAACCACATCTATCCCATTCACTGATGTGTTTTTAATGCTTACAACCAATACAGTAATATTAGTAGATATTGAATCAATCTCTAGTTTTACCCATTTCCATCAAGACATATATATTTGCTTATATGCTGCCACTTGTAGGGAAGCCAAATATGTATCCTAATGATTTTATAAATTAGATATTTTGTCCTACTTACATTTCCTTTTCTGCTCAAAAAACAAACACAAAACAACTCTCACTTCTAAGGGAATAAATATTTACTGTAAATCAAATTTAGTGACCATATCCTGAAAACATAGATTCAAGTTGCTTCAAATACCATGCTTAAAGGTAGAAGTGGTTATATGAACTTTCATATTAACAGAATGAAATCAAGTTATAAATCAAGATACTTTTCAGATATCTTGGTTGAGATATCAAGTAGACAGGTAATAGCAAAGCAGGGAAACTCTTTCTAGTTTTAGATGATATCTACTGACATATTTAGCTTTTGAATATAATGAAAACATTTACTATGATAGTCACAAAATGTTATATCGGTCATAGAACTCTCCAATGAATGACTATTATTGTGACTAATGATAACTTAGATAATTCTGCTTTGGATCTGTAATCTGTCTATTCTCTACAATTACAAAATGCTAGATGCTCGTCAATCTGTCATGCATCTTTTAATATCTTTAATAGTGTTGTGGATTCTTTTCTGGAAACTTTAGTTCACACCTGCATTGCTTTGCCTGATTTGTCCCAGTGATGTTCAGGATTGACCTTTTAAGGAATGAACTTGTAACTGAATATTTTTATAGGCTAATGATATTCAAGACTACTTCCTATGATCATACTATATTCTCACATGGCATGCCTAGATTTGTTTGTGCTTGTGATCCAAGACAAATAATTAAACTTGAAACTAATTTAATATTTAGGCACTCATAAATCATATCCCTGTAAGGATTCTGGAGAAGAGGTGTAAAATGAAGGTGTAAGAAGCAAGGGAATCAGGACAGAAAACTGGAACCTGTGTCAGTGAAACTCTTAACTTTCTCTTGTGAATGCTGAATGGAGGGGCCTAGACCAAGGAAGGAAACTATGTGGCTTTCATAGTGCCCACAGGAGCAAGGGCCAGTATGTAAGTGCAGCCTCTGAGTGTTTCTCATGGCACTGCTCCACATAGCGACCACAAAAGAGGAGTGAGACTTAGTACACAGGCAAAGCCTCCTTTGCATGACCAAATTACATGATCTTAAGATATTCAAATAAGTCTAGTAAAACACTTAAGACTCAAAATACCTGTGCCTCATCATCACAAAATAACCAAATTGGGGAAGTGACTAAGTACAATTCTCCTCTTCTCCTCAAGCTTCTTGAGTACTTAATGAGATTATGGAGCACACACTTTACTGTATGGACAGGGTTTCTCTCTTTTTCTTTTTTCAATGTACAAAGTTCACAGCCACCTCTACATACCTCTATTAACTCTTCAACTTATAAATTGTTTAATACATGGTATATAGAATATTTAGCATATGAAAAAATCTACAAGGGAAATATTTAATAACCCATATGTTCACTAAAATAACATTGCCCCAAACTCATTTTTATTATGTAAACAGAATAAAATTATATGCTAATAACCTACAAATCTCAGTTTTCCTGTATGAAAGACTGTAATGACTTTGCTTACCAAAGATTAGAAAATAGTATGGTGGAATAATTTTCTGATGCAAGCACACAATTTTGTCTATTTCACAAAAGTTTATATTCCAAGTACTATTTTTGACACTAGAGAAATACCAGTACATAAGTAAGATATCTTTAATATTCATCTTCTTTTATCTTTAATTTGTAGAAGATAAAGGGAATTAGGCAAACTCCTACTTCATGGTGAGAATTGTACTATGATAGTGCAGTTGGAGTTCATTCATGGAGTTTGACCGTGGGGAGATAAAGAAGATTTCCTCAAGCAAGTCTTTAAAAATAGTAAACCAAATAAAATTGAGAATGTGGAGAAGGTTAAGTCCCAGAAAAAGGACTCATGTGTGTAAAGGCTTGTGAGAAACTGTGTGGCAGTTCAAGGAAGTAAACAAATGAGTTAGGTAGTAATGAAATCGCTTCATGATACTGTAGTTACCCCTCTCTTTCTGTTGCTTCTCGTATATATCCAACTACAGATCAAAACTACATTTTAGAAATGGATTGTGTAGTAAACACATTCAGATGGTTGATTTGTCATTGATTTTAGTGCTGTGGTATGACAGGTATTCATTTTAGGTGTTACAAATGATCTAGGGTTGTTTCTAGGCATGCCCATAGGTTAGTTGCACATGTACTTTTGTTTTACATACGGAGCTTGAACATCTGTTACTCTTGATATCTATAAGAACTTCCAAGCCTAATCCTACTGGCAATACAACATTGATATTGGTGGATGAGTGACAATGATAATGGAGGCAGTTGTGATGGTAAAGAAGAAAGAAATGGAGAGAGTGTTGTCCGTGCTTGAACAGATGATTGGATCTACTCTATTAGAACTGGTTGTGGTAAGTGACTTGGAGGACGAGTTAAGTCACCTGTGTAATTTACAAAGCTGTGCATATGATCAAACCATTTATATAACACTTTACACAAGAAACTGGAATGCATTTGAGAGAATATAAGTATGAGAGGGGTAGTGGTGAGTATAATCTTGCTTATGTTTAGTTATACAACTATGAAAAAAGATTTTTTATAATTTGATAATTGATAAAATTATCATATAACTGGGAAGTTGGGTATGTAAGTTGTTCTGGTTAAAAATAATTCAATATTTTCAATATATAGGTAATCCAAAAATTACATTCATTTAAAATCACTTCAGATTGAAGTTTTAAATACAGAAGATCTCCCTTGAGTAAGTTTAGAAAAGCAAGGATATATCTGGGAAAAGAAAAGAAACATTACAAGGTTCTTCAGAAAACATAGACAAGATTTAGGAATTTGCCTAGACTGGAATGAAGGCACATCTTATTGCAGTAGCAGGGGAGGTGTGATGACAGTTGCTGGCATTTTCATTAGCTTAGTGAAAGTTGAGAATCTGGTTCTGCTGGTTTTGATCTTTTTCATTGAAGAGGAAACTACAGATAAAGGCATAAGGATGAGGAATATGTTAGAGTTTTACGTAGAGTGATCATTGAAAATATCCACTTGGGGCTGGAGAGATGGCTCAGTGGCTAAGAGCACTGACTGCTCTTCCGAAGGTCCTGAGTTCAATTCCCAGCAACCACATGGCTCACAACCATCCTTAAAGAGATCTGACGCCCTCTTCTGGAGTGTCTGAATACAGTACTAACATATAATAAATAAATAAAGCTTTAAAAAAAAAGAAAAGAAAATATCCACTCAAAGGTATTAGAGAAAATGTTGAATACATAATCATTGCATAGCAGGTTATGTTGGGGCACATTAATGAGATACACTGAAGAGGCAAAGACAGGATCATGAGTTTGAAGCCAGATACAAAATGTATGTCTAGTTTTTAGTCTATCACATTTTATTTGGAGTTTTGAATGTATTTCATTATTTCTCAGTTGGAACAAGGGTCTTAAACAAGGTTTCCTTTATATATTGCCTTAGTCTCTTTTGCTAAACATCCCTTAATTTTATCAGTATTTGGATTCTATTTTTGAGAACATGTTATATGACTATACTGTCGTTTCATCATTTCTATTCCTCTCTCCTTTGTTCAACTCCTCACATGTCCGCCCATCATCTCAAATCCATTACCTCTTTTTCTATAATATTTCTTGCAGGGTTTTGTTTTCTGTTTGGCTTTTAGTTTAGTTTGGGTTGTTTTATTTTTTAAAGTAAAAAAAAAAAAAAGAACATGAAATAAGGTGGTCAGGAAGAAGGAAGGAGCTGAGAGGAGTTGGAGAGGAGAAAGAATGAGTGTAGGCCTCATACCGTTTTTAAAACTGCAGAAGAGGTAGATGCTTTTGCAGTCTAGTGTAGCAGCACCAGCAATGACGTTTTGGTGGGGTAAGGGCTCAAAACGAATTTGAGAATCCAGTAGTGGAGTCAGGTATATTGAATAAAGATGGAGTTAGTGTTTAGATAGGAAAAAGCAAGGTGTCTATTCATAGTTAATTTTATTTCACAGACTTTGATAAAATAGTTCTGCATTAATTACTTTTTCTACTTCCAAGGATTTGAAGTTTCTAGTTACATTTTCATCTTTCAGGACCTGTTTTAGTGTGTACCCATCAGCCTGTTGATGTCACCGGGTAATGGCCTTTTCTCAAGCATGACTTCCAGTGTCTGCACACATTGTGACATGCTTATACACTCTGTTTGCACTGTTGCAATAGAGCATGAACACACATCATAAGGTTACAGCGGTGTTGGTGTCTTCCTTACCTATCTTGTTACTGCATACGTGAACTGTTAGAAACTCCAGAGTCCTCACTGGAAGGTGTTGTGATTGTATTGCCATTGGCATGGTTAATCCGACCGTGCTGCTATCTGTGATCAGGTGTGGCACAGGTCTCTTTGGTTCCAAGGCAAGTGGATTAATTCATTGCACTGTGCTTTCCCCAACATGTCTGCTTACTGTCACCTACTTTTTACAGGCTTTAATAATAAAAGCTAGACAATTTCTTTGGGGGAAAAAGAGACCGATTTAATGTAATTACTTTTCCTACACAAAAGGAAATATTATTGAAAATAATATCTATTTTTTAGCTTTCAGCATTTGATGGTGCTTTGTCATGGTGTCTGCTGGAAGTTACTGCCATTATAGGGATTTTCATTAACCTCACTTTGAAAGATCCTTGCTTTCAAAGATCTCAAAACAGTTTGTTAGTGATGGCATATTCTGTAGAAGGGTCTATTCTGAGCCATTCACTTCTTGTAAGGGGAAATGAGCTGGTTACCAGAAATACCATTGATGCAGGGTGGACTGTGGGTGGGGCATTGGGTGTCTGTCTTGAGAATTAAAAACTATGAAACACTTTTGTATACAACTGAACTTAAAAAAAAAAAAACGTTGAAATTGAATTTCCCCCTTATTGGGAATTCTTTTTTTTTGTTTGTTTGGTTTTTGGTTTTTCGAGACAGGGTTTTTCTGTGTAGCCCTGGCTGTCCTGGAACTCACTCTGTAGACCAGGCTGGCCTCGAACTCAGAAATYYRCCTGCCTCTGCCTCCCAAGTGYTGGGATTAAAGGTGTGTGCCACCATGCCYGGCTGGGAATTCTTAAAAATAACTGAGTGCACATTTCAAAAAATATGATCAAAATTCATTGTATAAAATTCTCAATGTATTAATGAAGACATAAAGAACAGACAAGGAATTGATAAACTTGGAATATAACTAGAAATTGATTATTGGTTTCTCATAGAAGCTACTCATATATTTATATTTGAGACTATTCAGTGTTCTCCACATATGTATATATTTAGAGTTGACCACTTAGAATTAGATAATCGATTAGGAATCTTCTCCCTGGAGAGAACTGTTTCTCCTTAGCTCTGTAGCCATTGACTCCATAGCTCTTCATTTAGGGAAGAAGCCTTGTGAAGTCTTCCCCATCTAAAGCTGCATGCCTGCCACCAAACTGTGATCATTTTACAGGTTTTAGCAGGTCACCACCAGATTGTTAGGAGTTCATGAAAACAGCATTCCTCACACAGTGGAAAGCTTCTTTTAATAGCATGCATACCATATGCCAAAAGCTCTGAAGATAAAATAGATTTATTATTTATTATTTATTTTTAAATATTGCTATTGGCTTTGTGGCTCCCTTGCTATTATTTGTCTTAAGCCACAGAGGCACCTTGTCTAAAATGAATAGACTTTAGCATAGAAGCATAATTTCAACTGTTTTATTAATTTAAGGCTAACTGGCTAGTCCAATCAAATATTATAAGAAAAGAAAAGTCTACCTTAAGGTTTTTAAAATCCAGTATAGGTTTTCTACCTAATCAAAAGAACCTGATAATGACTCAGTCTCCTCAGAGTTGTTTAGTTTTCTTCAGAAGCTATTTTACCCATTAGCTGATGTCCCACTGTTAAGTTAAGAAAGATTCTCTCAGAAGGTTTGTTCATCATACACCAAACTCTTCAATGTGTTAGAGTTGACAAGCTTCCAACGAGGTATTTGGGCAAACTGTCTAATGCAGTATGTGATTGCCTTTTAAAAAGAAAATGTAATAATTTCTACGACCAGGCCTGTGCCTTTCTATATTCACTACTGGATAGCTCTGAATCAGGAATAGTACTGGTAATCCATTGAGAAGTCAGCATCATTTAACCACAATGAGTGGATGAAAGGACAGTGGCAAATGATAGGAACTGTGAGGCAACCTGCTGTAGCTGAAAGACAAGGTGGTTAAAAGAGCTCTAGAGTGAAAGCAGTCTGCCCTGAGAAAGCAATAGTCTTTTATCTAGAAATTTACCAGAATCAACAGTTGCTTGGTTCTCTTCTTAATCACCTTTTATGTTCTTTCCTGAGTAATCAATATACTGTTGTATCTAATCATTCTCTTGATGATTGTTTATCACACACAAAGGCAGCTGCATGCCTGCCACCAAACTGGAAGCTGGGGTTATAGGAGTAAAGAAATCAGACAAAGTTTTTGCGCTTAGGAGCTTCTCAACTAGCAGGAAATTTACACTCAATTTTCCCTTCTTTTCTTCAAAGGAAAAAAAAAAAGCTGATGTGCATAATCTTCCATTGCAGCTTTCTGGTTAAGGATTTTATATTTAATCCAGCACTCAATCCATAACTTGAAAATCTAAAATCGACAATATTTCTCTCTCTCTCCATCTCCAACTCTCCCTCATATAAATGGGAATTTCAGACACAATTTTTGATTATTTATAACCCTGCAAAAGCATTTTTTTATTTTGCATTAAATGGTCAGGGGGTGTACCTCAATAGTAGAATGCTAGCCTAGCACAGCCAAAACTACACTGGGTTCCATCTCCAATCTTACACAGAATGAAATGACAGAATTAAATGTCCAATGTGAAAAACAAGTAGAATTAGTTATTTCTCTCTTAAGAAAATACAGAATAAATTACAGGAAACTGAAGGATTCCTATTTTGTGCTGCTTACAAAAGTAGCAACTGTGGTTTTTATTTGCTAAGGGTAATATGTTGACTAGATAGATACAATAGATGTAACAACATTCACTTACATTGTCTTTATAAAGAATACTTCTTTATTTCAAGGAGTTACACTAAGATCCTACTCTTGACAATGTCCTGATTCTCATCTCTTTTTTCTGCTCACATGGTGTTTCCTTTGAAGGACATTTTGGTGCTGGCCCTCCTTTTATTTTCCTCCTGTAGCAAATAGAACCCTGGGTGTTTACTCCCCACGGTGCAAGGACACCTGGGTACACAAACAGTGTGATCCTCTGGCTTTTCTCTGCTTGTCATTCTCTGAATGCAAGAACCAGATGCAGTGATCAATTAACTGTGTGCAGTGAACCCCAGGCAGGAAGGGCATGGTGTGTTTGCCATCCTTTTGTTATTCAGAAAGAATGAGTGGAGAAAAGGGCTGTGTCAGCTGCTACTGAGACAACATAAAGGTCCAGTCAGGATTTTGTCTTACTATATTGATAGTTGCTGATCTGTCCATTCTGACTTGTCTAGAACTCTCGCTCGTGCATGCCCATTGTTCTCTTCTGATTATTGACAGTAACCTGGGTATTTTAAAACTATTCAGGTTTAGACAATAAACTATAGAACCTCTGATCTACATGGTTGTAAGAGTAGAAAATATTACTATCAGGGATCATAAGCATTCAACCTATCTTTCATGAAACCTGGTATTCAAGGGTAATGAAATTATACATGGCATAAATGCAGCAGGACAACTTGTCCTGGGCCTCCTTTGGGTTCTACCTTCTTTCCCAGTGCTAATGGCAAGAGAGAGAAGTTCTGTTCTACTCTGCATCAGTCCCTGCAGAGAGGAAAAGTGGGTTGGAAACACACTTTCTCACCATACTATTCTTTCAGTCTTCCCTATGACCTATAAATGAGGCAACTTGTAATAGTTGACATCAGGTTCATTTTCTATAGTTCATTAATGGCATCGCATAATGTACGAATTAATTGAGCATTGTAGAAGGAAACTCTCGAATTCAATCTTTTCCTTAGGCATGAAATGTGTTTACCAGTGAAATCTTGACAGATAAATAGGAGAGACAGAGGAGATGAGAAAAATAATAGTAAAATTATTGTAATTAATTATTTTACTGTTTTAATATTTACACATGCATTCCACTCTCCTCTTCCTCTCCAGTTTCTACTCTGTCTCCCATTAGTTTTTCTTCCAAATTTCATGTATCCTTTTGGTAAACACACTGAATGTTTATAATATGGCATTTAATGAGTTCTTGGATAATCTCATGCAAAATGGTTTGAACTGGAAAATATCATCCTAAGTGAGCTATCCCAATCACAAAAGAATACACATGAAATGCAATCACTGATAAGTGCATATT
>BDUI01000140.1:429965-442175 GCA_002335545.1 Apodemus speciosus
GGAGGTGAAGGGAGGGGAGGGGAGAGGAGAGGAGAGGAGGGGAGAGTAGAGGAGGAGGATGGAGAGAGGGAGAGACAGAGAGAGAGAATGAATCAGTTAAATCTCCTGAATACACCCATATTTATATTTATTCTCTGAATGTATCTTATGGAAAGAAATGTTAGGTTGTGTACAAACAAAGACTGTAAAAGTAACATGAGAGAGACTACTGAGGGAATGCTCTCAAAGTTAAATCTGATTTTCTTTCCTGAATTATCAAGATAATTGGCTCACCTTTCTCATTTGCTAAAGAAATGGTAAATTAGGCATATCCTATATGTTTGAAAATGACAAAGAAAAATCTGGGTCTGGTGCTGCATGTATGTAACAAAATTTCAAACATTGAGACAGAAAGATCATGAGACCTAACCTAACCTGGACAACATGGTGGAATCATGGTGTGAGGGCAGGTTGGGGGTGATGGTGGTGGTGTATCCCAGTGTCCCGGAGAGACAGAAAGAAAAAGAAGAAACTTCTGGAAATGATGCCAATCTGATTAAACTCCATGCTGCAGGAAACTCATGAATAATTTTCTACTGTATTTTCTGATTTTGAAATCCAGCTATAACCTCTTGAAAAAGCCCTGAGTTTTGTGGGGGTAGGGATAGATGCTCTTCCATCTGTTTTATTATTTCCCTTCCTTTTAGTGTCTGAGGTCATCCCATCTGTATTCCCCTTCCAGTATTCAGAGTCCATCAGGGCTACTTTGGCTGCCAAAGATAGTGACAAGCAACATTCATTGTCTCTCTACCTTACTTCTGCAGCATGCAGACTTCTGCATTTAAAGTGACCGTGGCTGGGAGCATGAGCCACTTCTTCAATATTACTAACACGTTGTTGCTGCCACCTTTCCTCTTACTTTAGCAGAGACATTTAATTCAGTTTTAGAAAGAGTAAGAGACGGAGGGGTGGGAAGGAAAATTTTTTTAGTCACACAGATCAATCCAATTTGTCGGAGCTTCAGAATGAATTTTTAAATTTGTTGAACAGAAGCATACAAGTCTCTAAGAGCAAGTAAAAGAATGTACAAAGCCTCCATTCATTGTGTAGGCAGAATGGAATGCTGGTGCCCGGCAGCTCTCTAAGGAATGTTCCTTTGGCTTTGACTGTTCTGCTGGAAACAAGGAGGGAACCACATATATAAAATGAATTTATAATGTCTCTGCCTTATTATGGCAAAATGATAAGAAAAGTTGGCTGTTTAATATAAACTGTCAGTTGCATTTTCCAGGCCTCCATTCTTTGAGGTCCCTCCCACATCCACACGCCTGGCTACTATTTAGCAGGGAGTACAAAGTGACCGATTATGATTATTGACTGTCCAGGCCTGTGCTCTTAAACTCATTCTGTCAATGGAATGTAAGCAAAGTTAGCATTTTAAAGGAGGGCCCATTCCGTTTCTGGGTTTTCCAAGGTTTGCTATGCAACAGGATCAGTGCTGTAGTCCCCGGTTCAAGCTGAAAATGTTGCACAGGAAGACATATCATGTAAAGGTCAGATTCGTGTATTACGATGTTTTTTTTTATCTGTGTCTATCCAAATGAAACTTAATGTCATAACTCTTACCAAGGTCCTATGGACTCTTTACCTGCCAAGTCTGAAAATATGATGGTATTTTAAATGGGAATGCTTAGTAATCATTGTTTGATGTTGATAGATTTATGATGCCATAGTACTGAGGTGAGGTTACAAGATGCTCTTGTCTCAGAGTCCCATTAATGTGCTAGCATTGGACAAAGTACAACATTGTTTATTATATTTCTTCATGCTTTTACGGTCACAATCAATATAATAGATTAATACATGCATTGGAAATATAACTTCACTCATTATAGTGAAATGTTTACCACTGGTATCTACTTTACCACATCATTTTATTTCATAAAGCATATGTGTATATATCAAAATATTTTATACATGGGCTAGAAAGTTTAACTTATGAAATGTGCTGTAAGTGTATTAATTATAATTTATAAAGATAACAACTCAACAAGGAAGGACACCAAAAAAATGATTTAGGATATATTGTCTTCTTAGTTGACAAGCTAGAATTTCTTTTGAACAATAACTTTTTTTGAATTCTTCAAATTCACAGTCACAGCTAGTCTCTTTGTTTGGTAATTCTGAATGTGTTTTATTGCTTTCTGGTAGGATCTCCAAGGAGAAATTGAAGCTCACACAGACATCTATCACAATCTTGATGAAAATGGCCAAAAAATCCTGAGATCCCTGGAAGGTTCAGATGAAGCACCCCTGTTACAAAGACGTTTGGATAACATGAATTTCAAGTGGAGTGAACTTCGGAAAAAGTCTCTCAACATTAGGTAGGCAATGATCATGGTGGGGAGGGGCAGGGGTCCAGATGTGAATAAAGATGGCAAAATTCTCATTTTCCTAGCACAGGTAGCTAATATCTCATATGTAAATCACCCAATTTTAAAATGATTCATTTTATTTTGAATAAATGAATCGTTCATTTGCTTGGAATAGAGATGATACTTGCGAATTCAGTTTAGATTAAAATGGGACTGTTTTATAACCACAGGAGAGACACATGTTAAGACAGAGTAAATTTTAAAAGGGAGCACTGAGATCCTGACTTCAGCGTGCGCTCTTGGTGTATCATAGTGCCATACAAAAAAAGCAATAAAATTAGTGAATATTTGTTATTGCATTCTCTCTTCGGCATCTCTAAATGTATAACCAAAGGAGATTCTTTTAAAGAAGAACACATTATAAACAACAATTTAAAGATTCACTCTCTAGAATTTGTGCTGCTAAGGAGATTACAGCCATTTACTATCACTTGATCTCTCTTAGATTTTGGTGAAACACATACTCTGGAGGGTCACTGAACTTTTAGATTTTGCGCTTACTTTCTTCTTTGCCAAATCAGCTCGTTTGAGAAGTGAGTGAATGCACCTTGCGTTATTGCTAAAGAAGGTAAAGGGAAACTCTCAGAATCCTTGGATTGCTGATATAGGTATACAGAGGGACAAAGGAGCATGTCTGGTCCCCAATGTGCCCAGTGTTACCTAAGAAGCTTCGAAATGCAGGGAGGAATAGCAAGCTCCCTGATTTCTGAGTAATTGTTTTTCCTAATCCACTAATTTTTAAATATTTTTGTGCTTTCATCAGTGCATATAAAAGGAGTGGTCCTGAACAGAGGTACAAAGGACAAATGAACTCAATAGTTAGAAAAGATGGTATCCAATAGTGGGAGTAGTTACTACTCTGACTTAGTCTGATTATTAAAATAAAAACAAAACATTTCCCTCTTTCTTTATAGTTTTCCTAAATTGTCTACAATTTCATCATCCTACCCTCATAAAGAAGATTAACACCTGAAATTTTATTAACTTGAAAACAATTTTGTAAAAACTCTACCCACTATGAATCAATAAAAATGCTAGCAAGTAACAGAGGGTGTGTATATGTCCCATCTACTGCTGTAAGCATGTCATAGCATTTGACTTATGGGATGTTTTTAGCATCCATGAAGGGTAGATTTCCTTCTTATACTGTCTTAGCCTCTGAAGAAAATAATGGACAGAGAGGTTAAATGGATTTCTAAAAGTGACCCAGTTAACAAGTGGCATGTCTAAGACCTATTCACAGTGAATCTAACTCCATCATATGAGCATTTAGTCATCAGAATGTTTTGTAGGGTTGAATAAAGAAATTTTTACAGCCAGACAGTGGTGATGCACACCTTTAATCCCAGCACTTGGGAGACAGAGGCAGGCAGAGTTCTGAGTTCAAAGCTAGCTTGGTCTACAGAGTGAGTTCCAGGACAGCCAGGGCTATATAGAGAATCCCTGTCTCAAAAAAACAAACAAACAAACAAAATAAAAAGAAGAAAAGAAAAATTTTTGCAATAAATTCATCATAATTGAAAATACTAGATCAAGAAACAGATTTCAAAGAACAGAAAGGTTTTATTTATACAAAGCTTTTCCTCAAGTTTGTACCCTAGCCTTTGACAATCTCCTCTTCATCTCATTGTTCTGCCCATGTTCTTTTTCTTGTTGTTGTTGTTGTTGTTGAATGACTTTATTCAGAGGCTTGGGGAAAGGTTATGGAAGTCCACTCTGTTGTTTGCGATCCTGCACAGGGCAGACCTGAGAGATCTCTCTGTCACTAAGAGCTCTGCCTATGTTTTTTGAGATCTACGTGTTTGTGATGAATTGGCAGCAACAATGAAATGTTGCATTTTAATTATAGAGAAGTTCTATTAGTTTTCTATAATTTAAATGTCTAAGAGCAGTCCAAGTGTATAATGACTACAACCGTATTTGTAACATCTGTCCTTAAAAATAATAAAACATGAACTGAAAATGTTTTGATGAGTAAGGAAAAGAACATGAAAGAAAAAGAAAAGAAAAGGGGCTCTGACTGATACAGAAATCTCTTAATGTGCTTCTGTCCTTTATGAGAATATGATGCAATAATAGAATTGGAAGTTTCAAACAGGATGTCGGCAAAATATAGCCTCTCCATTTTCAGAAATTTCCCATATGCCAACTACTGCAATTTAATTCTTACTATGATTAATCAAGCAGAAAACAGTTACCTTAGCTTATGGAAGATGCTGTGAATTCTGCAATTTGAATATTCTGATTAATGGTTTGAGCTTTTAAATAGGTCTCTGTAATAATCTAGAATATGTTATAAGTTCTCAATTATAAGAAGCAAGGAATTCTTCATATCTACATACTTTAGTTTATCTTGACACTCGACTGAAGTAGGGGTATCACTCATTCCATAGCAGTAGCACAGCAGAGGTAGTGATTATGAAATAAGATAAAGGTATACTAGGATGATTATCCATTGAGGTATTTTTCATATTGATTGTTACTACAATTTTTTTAAAATGTTTCAAAATATCCTGAGAAAACAACCCTGTTTCTGCAGATTATATTACATTATTTACTCAAAAATGTACTGCGTTCATTATTTTGTGAGAACATCAGAAACCATTCATATATTTAAGAAAATAAAAACAACAGTTATACAGAAATCTTCTACCTGAGACACAGATTCTATTATATTGCTCCATAGTTCAAAATTTTGGATTGTGTACACATATATTACCATCCATTTGGTTGCTAACCTCTCTCTCTCTTTTTTTTTGTTCCTCTTATGCCCAACTCCCATGCTGCATCTTTCTTACCAAACAACATTCTAGTCCCTCTCCAACAAGGAGTTCTGAGCAATTCTATTTTGCTTTCTAATCCAGTTTTGATTTCTAGCAGTATTTTATCTTCTGAGAGATGCTGTATGGATGGACACATGCTTCTTGGTTCTCATGTTTGGAATACAATTTCTCTTATTCTTTGAATTTTGACTCAAATTCTATGTATTTTCCATTCTGGCTGTTTTTCATCAGTTCTTTCCACAACCACTAAAATTACACTTGAAGGACTAAGTATATGGACTAAGTATATGGTAGAGTGCTTGTCTGGTATGAATAAGATCATTGGCTCAACCCACAACACGAACACAAACAGACACAAACAGACGCACACACATACACACACACACGCACACACACAGAGAGAGAGAGAGAGAGAGAGAGAGAGAGAGAGAGAGAGAGAGACATCAATTTGTTTTGGGTGTCTATGAGTTGTTTCATGTTTGTTAACTTCCACTAAATTAAAAAATAATGTGTATAGTAAAAATAAGTCTAAAAGTATAGCCTTTTTATACCAGTTGTTCTCTCTTCTGACTCTTTTACCACCTAACATGTAATCTTGAGCTAATTTCTTAACTGCTTTAACACTATGCAACTCTCTAAATTCTGAGATAATGTTTTTTTAAACCTAGAAATATCACTGTGTGTGGTGTGCGGGAGCATGCTCACATATGGGTATGCACCTGTGCCTGTGGGTATATGTGCATGTGTGCAAGACATTACAGGTCAGTGTCAGTCTCTCCCTCCACTGCTGTCTAATTTTTTGACTCAGATTATCCCACTGAATCTTAAATGCATTAGTTTGGCTAGAATGTATGGCCAATAAACTCAGGAATCCACCTGTCTCTACTTCCCTGCGCCATGGATTACAGATGCATACCACTGTGACTGGCTTAAAGTGGATTCTAGGGATTAAGAACAAAGGTTGCCATGCTTGTTCAGCAAGCAGTTGACCACTTTGTTCCTCTACCTAGTTCCTTAATTTTTATATTTGCATGGCACTGATTTATCTTTAAAATATGCTATTAAAAATAAGTTTCCTTTGAGATAAAGTGGTTGAAATTATAGGGTACAAACTGTTTCATTCCAGAAAAGTGGATTATCACTTCCTTACACATTATCATATCACAAAAGATAGACTAGTAAGTAAACATCAGTGATAACTCAGTTCCATAGAGCAAGGTAAAAGGTGGAAATCAAGTAATATCTTTACTTACAAATAGAAATGTGTATGCATGCATACATACACAGACTGAGAACTAAAACTTCAATAGCATGAGGATGATTAATGAAGACAAGTATTTCTCATGCTAAAATAACCCATATCCACAACCCTTCACTTTGACTTTAAAACTACTAAAAATTTCAGAAGTGTCCAATGAATTTTTTTATTTCTCTCTCCTCCCTCCTTTCTTTTTTTTATTGGATATATTCTTTATTTACATTTCATTTCCCTTTTTCTGGTTTCCCTGCCCCCCAGATGTCCCATATGTCTTTTTCCCTCCCCTTGTTCCCCTATTCACCCCTTCCCACTTCCCTGTTCTGGTATTCCCCTGCACTTACAGAAGTAGTATTTATGAAAAATTTTAAATTTGTATTTAGATTAAATGTTGGATATATGTTTACTATGTTAGTTACTTAATATGTTATTGATAAAGACTTCAGCACATTTATATTTTACATTTTTGTGCTTGGTGCAGAAACTATATGAATTTTGTATTTGCTAAATTTTGCACATTAGTTTGAGAGACAGGAACACTAACAAATTCTTCAGCAACAATGAATCTCTTAGGGAGTACTTGCTATTAGCAGTTGGAACTGAGGGTTTTATAGTGGAGAACAAAGAAAGAGCAAAGGGAAGAAGAGTAATCTACTTTTGAGGGGGAATAAAAGCAACTTGGACATTGAGCAGCTCTGACCTTTCTCTTACTCTTGGAATGTTAATTATGTTGGAAGTTGGAGTTCAAGGCCCAACTAGGAGGGAAAAAACGGTTTACTTCTCTTTGAGTTTAATTCTCTATCTCTATTTAAAGCCCCACAGCTCCCACTTTATTTCTGTAGTTCTTTATTAATTCTGCATCTGCACCATTTCTTTCTGTCGACTTAAGTGCTATTGTATTACACAGGGGCACACAGGATGTACAGGGATATATCACTAGCTTTATAAAGGAAGTCAAAGTGAAAAATGAATTCAATAGAGCACAATTTGCTTTAAGAAATGTGCTTTTCAGAGTAAAGTTTTATTATGGATTTCAAACTAGGCATCAACCAAATCACATTTGAAATATCTGTATCTAGAGAAATAGCAACCACTTTATCATCTGTATAATTCTTAGAATCCTGTCTCTGAAGAGTTCTGTAAATAGCAAGCAGTACATCCCTGTACACCTTAACGTTCTGTATTTGACCCAAACCTTATAATTTGTGGAAAAAAATTTCAGGGATCAGCACTTGTCTTTTTAGAGGCAAGTAGTCCCCAAGCTCTTCTCTTCAATAGTTAAGATAAATAGAGAATGGGTAGATGCTAACTCTGCCTCTTCAAACCATCTCTTTTGTTTTGTATTTAGAGGATAGAGATAAATAAAATACATTTGATCATCAAGAAGTCATTTTTGCCTATAATACATAAAACTAGGATGCTTAAAGTTTTTTTCTTATTTAAGGGTAACTTGTAATTCTCAATTCTCAAATATAAATATGGCCATATAACAAATATGGCTCGGCAGTTGTCTTCAGACCTCTAGTCCTGCTTTTTCCTCAATTACAAAACAGGGTTTTTGATTATGGTAAGTTGAACTCATTTTAATCTTAACATCCTTTGCAAAAAAAATTTAATGCAGAAAGTGGGTAGCAGCTACACATTTTTTTCCTAAGAGATGGCTTTCCAAACGCAAAAATAGGCTAATTGTTCAGAAATATTTGATGTGTCGTCATAAAAGCACAATGAGCAGCTTCTTCCAACATACAAACTACAAATGTCTTAGAAAAATTTCAAAAGCTCAATATGCTAAAGGAAAATAATATACAATATGATGGTTTCCTTATATTTAGATTACTTTAAAATCATGTCAAGTAGATGCAACCCTTTTCCTAGAAAGACCCACATATAGTATTAAAGAACTCAAAGGAAATACGTTAAGAAATTCCTTCTCAGAGTTGTTAGAGCTCAGCTGAAGAGCTGGGAAACCCCTTCTTAAAATTGCTAAGATTTTGGAACTAAGGACTGTAGACCTGATTTCAGACAAGTTATCCTAAACTCTTGTCTACACTGAAATGTGAGAACTACAGCTTAAAAGTTATTTTAAACTGGATATGATTTTCTGACTAATTCAGCTCGAGCCCATTCCTAAACTCCTTTTTAGCCTTTTGTCTTCATGTCCCATCTACTGGAGGGAAAATAACAGTCATTATTAGCTATTATTATCAACTATTATTATTATTGTTGTTGTTATTATTAGCTATTAGATGCATAGTTAAGATTAGCAAGGAGCGGTGTTACACTCCTTTTCTCCCAGCACTCCGAAAGCAGAGGCAGTCAGATCTCTTTGAGTTCACAGCTGACCTGATTTATATAAAAAGACATAGACAAGAAGGCTGAGATCTAAGATGCTGGAATTTTTTTAAATATCAAACATTTATTTTAACTTTATTAGATATTTTCTTTATTTTATTTTATTAGATATTTTATTTATTTACATTTCAAATGTTTCCTCGTTACCCCTCCAAAAACTCCTTATCCCATCCCCACTCCCTCTGCTTACCCACTCCCCTTCCCACTTTCCTGACCTGGCATTCCCCTACACTGGGGCATTGAGCCTTCACAGGACCAATGGCCTCTCCTCTAATTGAAGTCTGAAAAGGCGTTACTCTGCTACATGTATAGTTAGAGCCATGGGTTCCTCCATGTGTACTCTTTGGTTGGCGGTTTAGTCCATGGGAGCTCTGGGGGTACTGGTTGGTACATATTGTTGTTCCTCCTATGGGGCTGCAAATCTCTTCAGCTCCGAGGGTCCTTTCTCTAGCTCCCCCATTGAGGACCCTATGCTCATTCTATTGGTTGGCTGTGAGCCATGGGTATTTTGATCCACCTTCTAAGAAGGATCAAAGTATCTACACTTTGGTCTTCCTTCTTCTTGTGCTTCATGTGGTCTGTGAGTTGTATCTTGGGTATTCCAAGTTTCTGAGCTAATGCCCACTTACTTATTGGTGAGTGCATATCATGTGTGTTCTGTTGTGATTGTGTTACCACACTCAGGATGATATTTTCTAGTTCCATCCATTTGCCTAGTATTTCATAAATTAATTGTTTTTAATAGCTGAGTAGTACTCCATTGTGTAAATGTACCACATTTTCTGTATCGTTCCTCTGTTGAGGGACATCTGGGTTCTTTCCAGCTTCTGGCTATTATAAATACGGCTGCTATGAACATAGAGGGGTATGTGTCCTTATTACATGTTGGAGAATCCTCTGGGTATGCTCCCAGGAGTGGTATGGCTGGGTCCTCAGATAGTACATTGTCCAATTTTCTGAGGAACCGCCAAACTGATTTCCAGAGTGGTTGTATCAGCTTGAAATTCCACCAGCAGTGGAGGAGTGTTCTCTTTCTCTACATTCTCTCCAGCATCTGCTGTCACCTGAGCTTTTGATCTTAGCAATATCAAACTTTTTTTTAAATTTTTAACATAACCCATACCTTAAGACAAGTCCTGTCACCCAGATACTGGATTCTCTTTTGGAATGCTCTACCAGGTTCATTTGCTTTAACTAAAAAGTAAATGGAAGAAAAGGTATTGGGCATCTTTATCTCCCCCCTTTTTCCCCATCACAACCCAATATCTCAAATCACTCAAAGGTACACAATACATATTTATTTAACCCATGTCTTTGCTCTTGACTACTACTATTCCACGTGTCTCTATCTGCATGTCTGTCAAAATGTCCTGCTTGAATGCTTCTTTCCCCTTCCATGGAACGAAGCTCGAAATGTCAAACATTGCAGAGAATCCTGTGACCAGTACTCATTAGACTCTTTAAATAGCTAAAATATTGAATTTAATTACATTTTAACATAGTTTTATTATATTATAGAATTAGCATTCTTACATATTAGGAAAGTATAAAGATGAAGTATAAAGATTGCAAATCTACCCCTGAAAGAAAACCTAGCTGTCATTCAAAAAATTTTTGTGCATAGTTTAAGCATGTGCTTGCAAAGGTACACCTATCTACTCACAAACCTTTTACAAAATGAAAAAGATTGTATTTCTTTTTTGGAACACAATTTCTCTTTTTTCATATGCATAAAAGTTTGCCTGGACCACCATACTGAATATTGCATGGAGTTTTATTGTATGATATTATCTTAATAGATGTAATTAAGTCCTTATCACTAAATATTTGTGGGTTTTTAGTTTATCATAATGATAAACAATCCTACAAATTAGTACTTTCTTCCTATAACTTTGTGGGGAATGTTTGGTTGCTTTCTTCATATTCCTTGAATTGAACATTTCTTTGCACCATTTAAAGACTTTTATGTCTTCATTAGAGTGTCTTTCAGAAAATTTGAGACAATTTAATTTCAGTAGTAAGTACATAATCTAGTAATTCTAAGTCCAGAAGGAGAGTTATATTGGAAATGTCAGGCTAAGTTACCAAATAGACAAGGGAAATATTCTTCTACCTGGCTGCTCTGCATTGTATTTCTTGGCAGCCCTGGAGACTTTAGTGTATTTATGTTACAGGCAGCATTCATTTTTATTAATTAATTAGTGCTTGCTGATAAAGTGTAAATGATGCATCATGGTTGCAGAATGACCTGAGCATAAAGCACTGTAACATTTCCTTTGGTTATGTGGATGATGATTTATTTTATTCATTTACTTTCCCCTCCTCAAATGAAATGTGGGTTTTTATTGCACAGATCATTCATTTGTATAGTCCTACACAGCTTCTAAGGATTACCATGTCCTGAATACAGCTGATGGGAGAGCACTCAATCTCCTGCCTAAATTATTCATGTTTGGAGGAAGCTTTCTGACAAATGTCTGATTTTTCTTGTCCACTGAGTTGTTATCTCCATACTATTTTATACAAAGAAAACGATGCAAACATGTTGGAACTTAAAAATCAAATCGCAGGTACAAAGGAAGCAAGAGGGGCAGAGGGACAAGGGAAGCATATGGGAAGCAAAAGGAACAGATACCAGATGGAAGGGGTCAACGGAAAAGGCTGCCCATGGTGGAAGAAACTGAAAAGTCAAAATGCAGGGAGAGACCGTTCCATTTCACAAAACAGAAAGAATTCCAGAATGAGTCATATGAAAACTAAGGGGTTTTATTAATCACTGATTCTAAGTCTTTTTCTACCAGTAACATCAAAAATCATTGGCAGAAACAGGATGGTAAAGTATTTGATTCCAGTGTGGAGACCACACAAAAAGTCTCAGAATTCTGCACATGGAAAGAAACATATGCCTGAATGTGACCTTTCCTCAAAATTGTCAAGAGAATAGCCCCACCCCATTTCATGACTCCCCAAATCAGGTAGCTAGATGTTTATTGATAGGTGTGTATTATGGCAATAGCCAAACAATGGAATGGAAGATACATTAATTACACTTCTAGCTATTCTGACACAGTTTGCTTCTGTTAACTTTCAGGTCCCATTTGGAAGCCAGTTCTGACCAGTGGAAACGTTTGCATCTTTCTCTTCAGGAACTTCTTGTCTGGCTACAGCTGAAAGATGATGAACTGAGCCGGCAGGCACCTATCGGTGGTGATTTTCCAGCTGTTCAGAAGCAGAATGATATACATAGGGTAGGATATTTTAGAGACTAATGACTTGTACATAGTAAGCATTAAATGACTATTTTAAAATTGTTTTCGATTAAAAATTAAATGAAGTAAAATATTTTTACTCCTTTTATCCAACGGTTAATCATAAATAATCTACACCCATTATGTTTTAAATGTCA
>BDUI01000140.1:444530-456505 GCA_002335545.1 Apodemus speciosus
CTCCATTATGTTCATAGTAGCCCTATTTATAATAGCCAGAAGCTGGAAAGAACCCAGATGTCCCTCAACAGAGGAATGGATACAGAAAATGTGATATATTTACACTATGGAATACTACTCAGCTATTAAAAACAATGAATTCATGAAATTCTTAGGCAAGTGGGTGGAACTGGACATTTTCTTAATTAGTGATTGAGTCAGGAAGGCCTGGCCCATTATGGGTAAGACAATCCCTGGGCTGATGGTCCAGGGTTCCATAAGAAAGCAGGCTGAGTAAGCCATGAGGAGCAAACCAGTAAGCAGTACACCTCGGTAACCTCTGCATCAGCTCCTGACTCCATGTTCCTGGCCTACTTTAATTCCTATCCTAACTTCCTTCAATGACTATGATATGGAAGTATAAACATAATAGACCATTTTCTCCCTACTTGTTTTGGTCAGGGTGGTTTATCACAGTAACTATAGCTAGGGCATGGACCAAAAACTCCAAAGGGAGCTTCTTGTTTCTGATACTGATGTTTTTGATAGATGTTCTGTCTTTCAGAAGGAGAATTATCAACTCCACTTCATTTCTTAGCTTCCTCTCCTCACCATTTTAATGCCATTTATATACGATCAACAAGATAATTGTCTCTCTAATGTTGAGTATAATGAGCCATTCCTCCCCTAGCATCCTTCACCATTGGCCACTTATTTACTCTGTTTTTTTTGTTTTGTTTTGTTTTGTTTTGCTGTTGTTGTTGTTTCATTCTTTCATACATTTCTGTCTTCTCAAGAAGTTTCTGAATGGGAAAGGCAGAGATTTTGTTTTCTTCACTTTTCAAAACCATAGAGCTTAGTGGAGTGTAAGATGTATAATAGATACTGATAATGGTTTTGTTTCATATGGGAATAAAAGGTCCATGAACAGAAATGCACAGTGAGCCAAAATAAATTACAATCAAATGAGAAAAAAAAAACCTTGTTAAATGGTAACACTTTTGTATATCCAGTCTTTAAAAGAAATATCTCACTGGAGACTCAGCCAAAGGTAGCATCTTAAGAAAGGTCAAGCAAGGGCTTATATCGTTCCAGAGAAAAGGACACAGGAGTTTACAAAAAGGAAGAAATATGAAGGCATAAAGGTCTTTGAAAAATAATGTTAAGAAAGGTTTCTGTTTCTTAAGCTACTTCTTTTTATATAATTCAAATTACTAAATTTTTATAGCAAGTTTAAATGTAATACTGCTGCATTTTTCTGTGTCATAATTTGGAGTAGTCTAATATTGATATATATGTTTAACATTCATTGAGAAAAATGAACATTTTTGTTGTTTTAGAAATGTTTTTACACAATATATTTAGATTTATATTCTCTCCCCTTCCCTAAAGCACTCTTTTCACCTCCCTCCCAACCCAAATTCATGTTTTTGCTCTATCTCAAAAAAGAATTAAGCAAAACTCCCTCAATAAACAATATACACTATAAAAACATGAAAGTGCCAAACAAAACATAGACAAGAAAAAATGGGATTGTGTGTGTGTGTGCACACACATGCACGCGCAAGTCATATATTCTAGAGCATACGGTTTTCCATGTATTTTGTACGATATGTTCAATTTCACTCCATTGGAGAAAATTGATTTCATTTTCCCAGCAGGTATTAATTGCAAATATCTTCTTAGATAGGGTAGGATGTTTTGCCTACTTTCTCTTATCAGTGCTGGGATTCTGTCTGGTTTGAACCTGTGCAGGTTGAGTATGTATTGCCACAGAGTGTGCAAGTTCCCGTGTGTACCAATCCTGTTATGTCTGGAAGATTCTACTTCCTTTGTGTCATCCGCTACTGCTCTTAATATCTTCCCACCATCTCTTCTGCCAGAAAGTCATAAGCATTTTCAAATAGAATTCTTTGTATGATACAGTAGAGACTTAATTTGTTCAAAAAGATATATATTTTATTATAGCTGGGAAGCTAAAGATAATGAATCCTTGGAAAAGTACACACAGAGTAAATAAATACAGAAGGTAACTACTATTTTGTTCAGCAGTAGAAAGATGGGAAAATGGGTCAACAGAACTGCCATGGTCCCCTTTTCTAACATTTTGTCAAAACTACTGATTTCCTGTCCCTGACTGTTTTATCTGATAGCTTACTAATTGTTCAAGTGTTTGTACTTAAATTCTCAGTCTCCATTCAGAAAATTCAGAAAATGTGTTGAGAAGAGAGAGTTGGTAGAATTAAACATAACATGTGCTTGAGTAATTGATCACTCAGATACGTGCCTATAGGCTCTATCCCACTTGTATGGTTTTCACACTTGATGTGAGTTCCTGATTCCCCCATGTTTCCCCTTCCTTCAGCTGTTACTTGGATTCAATTGCTGTACATTTTAATAACTGAGCAGCCTCAGGTAAAGTGTGTTCAGTTGCTTTGACACACAGTTTTACTTGTGATTTTGCCTAATGTACAACTGAGCTTCTCTTCTTTCTTTGTGGTGGTAGATATCACAAAGCATTGCCCTTTCTCAAGGAATCTGATGATGAAAGCTCAGTTTTAGACCCAGTTTTCCTCTGCAGTAGCTCTTTCAGAGTTATACTACAAAGACTTACTCAGCAGTGACACACTTGCTGCTTGGACAAAAAAATTAACGGAAGATTCTTTGAAGCAGGGTTTTCTGTCAGAACATCAGAACTCAGAAGGAGCAAAAGGAAATGAAGTCAGTATAAAACCTCCATTAAATGTACTCAAGAGTATGTTTTAATTTTTACTTTTGTTTGCCTTCCATGTTTCCAGGATGAGATTTTTCTGGTTCTTTATTGGATTAGTGATGCAATTGCTGTTTATATGACTGCTGGGCTGGGTATCAAGATGGATCACTTGGAGTCATAAATTCATTCTTCATGTATTTCCACTGTCACTTTTAAAAATCAACTCCTTTACTGTTGGTGGTAAACTATTAATGCCCTTGATGACTGTTTTTGACAGGAACGTGTCTTGGGATTTTTATTGCTGTGATAAAACACTACATCCAAAAGCAACTTGGAGAGGAAATAAGTTTTATTTCAGCTTACAGCTTAAAGTCCACTAACCAAAGAAGTCAGGGCAGGAACCTGGAAGGAGCAACTGATGCCATGGAGACCACAAAGGAGTAAGCTTCCTAGCTTGCTACTCCTGGTTTGCTCATCCTAGCTTGTTATATCACCCAGGACCACCAACCTAAATAAAGGTGGCACTATCAACAGTGAGTTGGACCTTCCTTCCCTCTCAGCCACCAATAAAAAATGCATTACCTGTATACATAGTGCCTGCAGAAGTCAGCATAGTGCTGCAGAAGTCARAAAGAATAACAGATCCTCTAGAATAAGAGTTAGCGATGGTTATGAACTTCATGCCGGTTCTGGGAACTGAACCAAGGTCTTCTTCAAGAGTAGAAAGTACTCTTAACCACGGAACAATCTCTCCAATCCAACAGGAGAACCAGGGCTGGTCTTACCAATCCAAATCTATAGGATCTCCATGACACAGGGCAACAGGAGGATATCTGACATGGGTACCAGTGAGGTTCCAGTATTAATAGAGCACCAGGATTCAGAGGACAAAGAACACACCAATGACTCATTGCAATGAACATTTCCAAGTAAAGAAATTTCGACCAAAGAGTATACTGTAGGACACATTTTGACACACAACAGTCTCCACAATGAGATACTTTTTCTCTGTTGGGTATAACTTGCAAAGTTGGAGGGGAGATATGAGGGGAGGCCGAGATGAGTGCATAATGTAAAACTCACAAAGAACCAATAAATAGTTTTTTCTTCAACTCAGTTTCCCTCTTCCCTCTTCCAAAATGGCTCAAGTTTTTGAAAGGTTGATATACAACTATCTAGTACAGAACCCATACAGAACCCATTAAAATAACAAAAGTTGAAACTATGATGAAATACATAGTTTACTTTAATATTTTGTCTAAAGATGCTTAAAATTAGTCAGTTTATGTTTTTTATTATCTTTAGCGTAATCATACAGTTTCATAACATAGTCATTCTCAGTTGCTGTGATTAAGAGGTCTATGACTTTACAGTAGGTAGTGTGCCAAAATGTTCCACACAAGTTGTTGGGAACTGCTGTTTCACTTCTCAAAGTAGTTTTCTTACCCACGAGAGTAGATTTGTGTTCCCCAAACCAGCTGGGCAGCATAACAACTCTAAGTGTATGGCTCTGAAGTCTAATTAATAAAATAATGCTCCATATGTGGTGAAATGTTATAAATAATTAAAACTCAAATGTGCCTTAGCAAATACAAACTGACCAATTTTATATCTTTGGGATATATTATCTTGGCTTTTACAGTTACTAATTACTTGCCTCACTAGACTGACTCATTTTCAATTAGTGAGTATTATTCTGGCCCAGATACAGTTTTTAAAGCTGACCTCCTTTGTTTTACTTGAGCAGCCACTAAAATGATATTTATTACTTGTCTATTTCTGTGATTAACCTAGAGAGAGTCTTAAAGCAAATCATACTGGGGAACATACAAATAGAGCTGCAATAAACCAGGAGCTTATTTAAGTCCAATCTTTGTATCCCAGATCCAAATGGAGATTACATCTTGATTATAAGAACACTGTAGGTAATAGCTTTTTGTTTGAACTTTTACTAATGAAACTATTTGCTCTTAGGTTTTCATCTTTCAATTTAAAAATCTGTATAATCTCTTCCCTGGAGACCATTAAGGACACCTTCAAAGCTTCCTGAGATTTTCTTGGTTACAATTTAGGTAGAAGTAATCAACACATACATTATTAAAACAGTGGACAGAAAACCATTATTGCCAGGATGCTGTTGACAAATGAAAAGGCTTAAATAAAGTAGTTTACTTGTTCATTTGTCAGGTCATATATTATACATGTTCAATTTATTAAGATGCCACCACAAAGTGAGGCCAAGGATTAGAAATTCAATAAAATATCTCCAAATCACATAGATTTTACATTTATTTACGTTAATTCTATTATCAATGCTGCTCTACTTAGTTCAACTTCATTTTCGTATATGTCTTAGCTTGATAAGTTCTCTGTGGTTTCTTTCTACAGAAATAGAAAATGTCTTTTGGAATGGTACAGTCTGAGTTACTACTATGTTATTAAATACAGTCTTCCCCCTTACCTCTGAAAAACAGCAAAATATTGGAAGACAGTGATTTATTTCAGCATTCAATAATCCAGCCTCTTGAAGGTCTAAGTAGTTTTACTTTCCTGCAAAGTTCATTTTTGTTATGTCTGTTCTAAGATGTCTTAGTAGCTATGCTGCAGGAGTTAGATATCTTTGTATCTATTCTTTATTACTAATAGAGGAAGCTTTGTATAAATGTGATATTCTATGCAGTCATACATGAAGATGCTGAATAGAAGAAACTTTACACTTATTTTTAGAATTGCATTTCTAGGCATTTGAGGAAATCTTCTTCAAACTAGCTATATCATCAAAATGTAAGAATGCAGCCATCTAGGAACTGCTGATTTCCTTTAATGACTATAAGAAGATGAAATGTGAACAATATACAAATTTATTTCACCACCCAAGTCTCTTTCCTACTTCGTCAAATTATTTTGTTATCTTGGAAATTCTCTTATGTATAATACTTGTATAGAATTTTATCTTTACAGAGCAATTTTACATAGATCATTTCATTACAAGTGAATCTCCAAACTTTTCCTATGCTAATTTACTTCCCCAAACATATTATAGAAAATTCACTCACCCAAATATATTATAGAAAATAATTATATCATCATAAATATCTACCAAATCTCAATGATTCTTTGAGAAACTTCTTACTGAGTGTCTTCTACATATCAGGGGTCAGAGATACAAAATTAAATGATAAGTCCCTAACCCCGTGTACATCAAATCAAATTTTAGTGAGAGATAAATACACAAAGCCAATAAATTAATGTATAATAAACACTGCAAAGTGAAAAACAAGTAGAAGTAGAGAAATATGAGGATATCATGTTTTATTCAAGATCTGAATCAGTAAACAAAGTGTGGAGAGAGTGGAGAGGAATCTGAACAAATCAAGTATCAGTTTCAGAAACCCACATGGAAAAACAGATTTGGAGGATTCCTAGTGAAATGGACAGTTTTTATTATGGGAAATAGGAGCATGAATCTGTGCTGCTTATAGAATGAAACAAGAGCCATCTAATACGGATTTGGAAGAGGATTTTATTCTTCATATAGCAAGACATCACTCTCTGGAGGAATCTATAGTAGTATGATAGGATCCTGTTTGTCTGTTTTAAGGTTATTTAGCTACTTTTTGGATACCTCACAGGAGAAACAAAGTGGTAAAGTCATCTAGAGAAAACATAATAAGAGCTTGAGCTAGAAGAGAAATAATAAATCTGGTAAAAAGTTATTCTATTTAAGATATGTTGCAATGGTTGACCTGATAAAATATATTTTGAATGGGATATGGAATGTAGAAAGACTCAGAACCCTTTGCCTTCAACAAATAGCAGACAGACAGTCGCACTTATGTAGGTAACAGTAAATAGGAAATGAGTTTGTTTGAAAGTATATGGTTGAAGCAAATCAAGGGTTCGATTTCTGGCTTGTGTTACAAGACAGGACAAGTAGAATAATTTAAAATTTCTCTTCTTTTATTTTGCAATCTCAAATTTTAATTGAATCATTAAAAATAGATGTAGACTAATTTGTAATGTGTTTTCCTAATAATCCATTTATTTACTATCAATACCAAACTTCAGAGTTTAGGCTCAGTGACTGACAACTAAATTCTCTAAATTGCTATAGGAACAGATTAGATTTTCCCCAGTGATTTCTCAAGGTCATCTCGAAACTTAACAACTCTTTTGTCAGTGGGAAATAACTTCCCCAGTGGTTTTGGAAATAGCCCAGCCTAAGGATTGAAGTCAAACAGCTGTTCAAGATGCTGCGTGGGCACTAATCCATTCCTCTGCAGTATCAAAGACCTGTGAGGAGTTCAAGTTTTATTGTATTCCATATTCTTGATTTCAGAAGACAAAACTTTTGTTTTAAACAGTTTCCATGAAAATAAATATGAACAAGATGTTTCTTGGGAAAAGAAAACATTTCTTAGTAAAAATTCAGAAACATTTTCATAACTATTTATGTTCAGTTTTTATTCAAATTTATTTAGATAGCTTTCTAAATAAATTCAATCATACATATTATTTCCTGTCTTAAACAATAGCTAGATTTATCCGACCCTTTGATACTTTAGCTTCAATTTTATTCAACAGTGAAATAAAACCAAGATGCAGTTTTTTCTACCTTATTTAAAGATGGTTGCATAGCCATACTCATAGAATCTAAATCACAGAATCACAAAGTTGATCACAATTAGCAGATGTTAGGGGAATTGTTACTCACAAGGTAAAATTTAAGTTTTAAAAGGTAAGTAAATTAATATTTCTAGTGCCTACCCTTCAGTCTTTTTAAAGGGTAGTTCTAATGCTAAACATTATTGTCATAGTTTTAGAAAGATTACACTGACCTTTTTAGCCCACAAGCCTGTTTTCATAAGTTCTTTAATATTAGTTGACTCAAGTGAACATTAAGAGAAAGTTCAGTCTTCCTGATTTTKGTTCCTTTTTCTCTGTCTTTCTTATTTTATGAACATGTATAAAATATGTTTAGATTGTTGGCATCATCCTGCTATGTGCCACATTTCTGCATCATTTCTGTTTTTGTAAGATCTTGATTTTAAGTTATTTGAGAATTGATTAACCACAAGTCACCATTTGGTAAAATATTTCATATGTATTCAATATTCAGCATATTGGCCTTTTCAATGAGTAAGATCATGAAGATGGCAGAATGTGTACAGCAACTCTTAGACACAAAATTAATTCAGAAGGCATGCCAACAAGGTAATAATAATAGTATAGAAATTAGATCAATAATATAGAATGGCAACACTATTAAATGCTGATCAAATTACAGATAGGATTATCTTAATATCCATTCTTATATATGTGTCATTACCACTTAATTATTTTTCGGTTGCTATGATAAAATATTCTATACTGGCAAAGCAATTTATGGAAGAAAGAATTTGTTTTTGACTAACTATTCCAGAAGGTTAGAGTCTGTGATGGCAGAGTAGAAACAGCAGACAGCAATTGTCTGAAGCAACATTTGAGAGCTCACATGTTGAACTATAAACAGGAAGCAGACAGAGACCTAACTCTCTAAATAGTATAAGTGTTTTGAAACCTCAAAGGCTGTCACCATCACTAACCTCATGATATAATCCTCCAGCAAGGCCACACCGTCTAACTATCCCCAAGTAGCCATGAACCTAAGATCAAGTATTCAAACGTCTGAAGCTCATAGGAGGCATCTCATTCAAGCTATCATCTCAAGTGTTCCATGGCTAGCCAACATAGTAGTTTATTAAAAGGACACGTTTATTTCAAACATTCCAAAGTCTTCTTTTCTGAAAAATGGTTTGGCCACATTTTTTATCCACTTTATACCACTAGGTAAACAAATATCAGATCGATGATAAACATTTAGAATGACTTAATGGTGGTTTCACTCATTCAATACTTGAGGTGATAGCTTGAAAGAGATGCCTCCTATGAGCCAAGGAAAAGCAGTTAAAAAGAAAGGACAGAAAGAAGGGGAGAAGGAAGAGAAGAAGGAAAGAAGGAAACTGAATAAAACAAAGTTCATTAGAGCCACTAAAAATTACACCCAATACCTCAAATTTTTTTCAGAGCTTTGGATCTTGAGCACATAAACAAGCTCAGACTAAGATCTGATTTCTCCAAATTTAAAGCAATGTTTTAATTCTCTAATGATTTATTATGAATCATTATTATTTATATTATATGAGGATTTTGCCTGCAGACCTGTTTCACACACACACACACACACACACACACACACACACACACACACACACACCAATTGCATTCCCTAATTTTATAACTGGATAGTCTCTTTTTAGTCGAGCAATATTTATTGATGATATAATGTGTGCCAAATCATAGCTATAATTTTATCAGTCTGTGGCATGTTAAATATAAGAGGTTGAGAACAGGAAAAGGTAATTAGCCAACTTAACAGCTCTCAAGTAAAGAGAGTAAATCTCTGGGAGATTTAAAGACCTTTACTAGATAGCTGTGGCTAATTCTCCCCATAGCCAAGACCAGAACTCAGGACTCAGGAGTAGCTCTTATTTCAAAATATAGTGCATTGTAAGGTGGTTCTTACAAGTTCTGCTGCTGAGTGAGGAGATGATATATAGTGAATATAGCAGATTCTATTCAAAATAGCACAAATAAGACACTGACATTTTAATAGAAATGTAGATAAAATGTAGCTCCAGGGAAATTGGAAAACAACTGAAACATACATGAATTAGTAAAAATGTTTTACTAATTCATTAAAATTTTCATACAATATATTCTATCATATTTACTCTCTATTCAATTCCTTCAACTATCTTCCTTTTAATGATATATCAAATCCAATTATTGCTTCTTATATATTCCTCACTCTAGGAATATCCAGTGAAACATCATCAACCTAGAACTACGCCCTTAACAAAAATTGACTCCCTCCCCCTAAAGCAATCAACTGTGCATAGCTCTTAAGAGTGTGGGCTTATAATTCCTTCATGCTCCACTCTAGATTTTTGATTGGCATTATCTTGTACAAGCAACCAGAGATGCTGTGGGTTCATGAGTATAGCAAACTTGTCCTGTACAGAATAAATGGTTTGAATCCAGTTCTCCATGACCTCTGTTTCTTACAATCTTTCTACTCCATCTTCTGTAATGGCCTTTGTGCCTTTGTGTAAGAGTGGTGTAGATGTTCCATTTTCAGCTGAGAATTGAAACTTGTTTTTTACACCTTGATGAGTCAGAGATTTCTGTTTTAAACACCATCCACTTTACAAAATGTATGATAAAGTCTAAGAACTGTAGTAATCTGTAGTTATAGATGTGTAAACTTAGAGGGAATTTTGTAACTATGCCCATTTGGCAGAATATTAGGGCCTTTAAGATCCCCAACCATGGATTCTTGGTCAGTTTTACAGTGTTAATTATGAGTTTCCTCCTATGAAACTGGCCCTATATCCAAATAGAAAATGGTTAGTGGTTTAGCCACATAACATTTGTAACACTATTGAATCCACACTGTACAATAGTGTATCATTGGAGTTGAGTATCAGTCAATATTTAAGGTAAGAGTGGAGATGATATTACCCCCAGAAGCTGACATAGCACTTTCTAGTTCTATGAAAGCTAACCAAGAGAGGTAAAGCCTCCTTGTTGTAACAAATTGACTTATTGTTCTGTAACCAAGGTGAATGGTATCATCTGCAATAGTATCTTACCTTCAAATTCTTATGAGTACAATGATTGCTTTATTCTAGCTTGTAATGTTTGAATTAAAAATATCTAACATAACCTTAGATAAACATCTGCCTACCTATACCTCAATTTGCATTGGTAAAATATTGTATGAAATATATCCTAATTATACCAGCTTAACTAAACTGTTGATTATTTCAGGACAAAATAAATCCTCCCATTTCCTTACCTTATATGGAACAGGTTCAAAATAAGTATTTTTCAATGACTGAATGAACAAGCAGTCATCCATTACTGCCAATCAAATAAATTAACCTTCCAAAGAAAAGATTGTGCTTTAGAATTTAACACTGTTATCAGATTGTAGGAATATTTTTCACATCTATTTATTACGTTAAACTAGGATTTTGAAGAGGAAAAGTTGATTTAGTATGCCTAATTTTTTTTATTTGCCCAACTGAAAAAAAATAGTATGTTTTCATGGAGATGCTCAAAAATATTAGTGATTGCTTCTGATTCTTCCATATCACTTTTGAGGATATTGGGTGTGTCTTAGAAAAGAGAAATATGGGGAAGGAAAATTATTTAAAGGAAATTCTCTCTTCTTGCTCAAGAGATTTGAGAAGTATTTCTCCAAAGACCTGAGGCTGACAAATAAACATTGTGAAGAGGTAGTCCATGTGTATGTCTGATATCTTTTCACATGAACATTTTAATGAAGCAATTTGCCTAATCTCAAAGTATCAACTATAATTTGTAAGAGAAAATCAATGTTATATGTGAAAATATATTTTCCCAACCTCACTCATCGAGATAAAATGACACATGCTATCAGAGAATCACGGATCTTTGTAAAAGTAACTTTTATACCTTTGATGAAGGACAGATGTAAAAGTAGCTTTTATTCACCATATGTAATTGTTGTCATACAGGCTTACTGATAAATAATCTCACCCTTTCTAGTTATTTCTAAACTCCTGCTGACTGGTTCAACTTAGCTGTTTTGGCTCACACTTCTCTGGAGACTGACTGATTCAATCTGGCTTCTCTCAGCTTCTCACTGAATTGCTTTGTTTGGTCTCAAACTAACTTTGACAGATTATTCTAACCTTCTGACTCCTTATTCTTTGACTTCAACTGCCTCAAAACGGACCTGCACCAAACTTCATGAACTCTTGAACAAGCTAAACTCTACTGCACTGCATTCACTGCACTGACTCCCACTAGATCACCCTTCTCCCCGAGCAAGCTGTTCTTAAATAGCCTCTCTTTCCTATCTAGGTCTCATGAGAGATGGGCATATCCTGTCTTTGACTCATTCTGTCAAATCTTTCTCTAATTTATCACTTGTTCTGCCCCCTTATTAGGTATCACTTTCAAAGATGGCTGCTTCCTTCTACAAACTTTTGTACCCTCATTGTTAGGTATTAAATGTGTTTACTAAATGGATGGGTGCATTCTAGTAAGACCTTACTGTATTCTAGCTGGATCATATCTTTGAATATATCTGATTGCCACAGCAGCCATGTTGTTGGATTAAAATTTCTCTATAGATCTTGATATTAAATATGATTATTTCATTCTATTATTAAAAGATTCAGTTTAAGATAAA
>BDUI01000141.1:11622-31741 GCA_002335545.1 Apodemus speciosus
ATAAGAATGGATCAATTCTCATTCTTCTGCATGTTGACCTCCAGTTGAGCCAGCACCATTTGTTGAAAAGGCTATCTTTTTTCCACTGGATGTTTTTAGCTCCTTTGTCGAAGATCAAGTGACCATAGGTGTGTGGGTTCATTTGTGGGTCTTCTATTATATTCCATTGATCTACCTGCCTGTCAATGTACCAATACCATGCAGTTTTTAATACTATTGCTCTGTAGTACTGCTTGAGGTTCTGGATACTGATTCCCCCAGAAGCTATTTTACTGTTGAGAATACTTTTATCTATCCTGGGTTTTTTGTTATTCCAGATGAATTTGAGAATTGCTCTTTCTAACTCTATGAAGAACTGAGTTGGGATTTCGATGGAGATTGCATTGAATCTGTGTATTGCTTTTGGCAAGATGGCCATTTTCACTATATTAATCCTGCCAATCCCTGAGCATGGAAGATTTTTCCATTTTCTGACATCTTCTTTGATTTTCTTCTTCAGAGACCTGAATTTCTTGTCATACAGATCTTTCACTTGTTTGATTAGACTCACACCAAGATACCTTATATTGTTTGTGGCTATTGTGAAAGGTGACATCTCCCGAATTTCTGTCTCAGCCAGCTTATCCTTTGAGTATAGGAAGGCTACTGATTTGCTTGAGTTGTTTTTATAACCAGCCACTTTGCTGAAGTTGTTTATCAGTTGTAGGAGTTTTCTGGTGGAGTTTTTTTGGGTCACTTAAGTATACTGTCATATCATCTGCAAATAGTGATAGTTTGACTTCTTCCTTTCCAATTTGTGGCCATTTGACCTCTTTATGTTGTCTAATTGCTCTAGCTAGAACTTCAAGTACCATATTGAATCAAGTTTCTCTCCATTTAGTTTGATTTTGGCTACTGGTTTGCTGCATATTGGTTTTACCATATTTAGGTATGGGCAGTGAATTCCTAGTTTTTCCAAGAATTTTAGCATGAAAGGATTCTGAATTGTGTCAAATGCATTTTCAGCATCTAATGAAATGACCATGTGGGTTTTTTTCTTTCCGTTTGCTTATGTAGTGGATTACATTGTTGTATTTCTCTATATTGAAAACATTCCTACATCCCTGGGATGAAGCCTACTTGATTATGTTGAATCATCATTTTGATGTGTTCTTGGATTTGGTTGGCAAGAATTTTATTGAGTATTTTTGTATTGATTTGCATGTGTTCTTGGATTTGGTTGGCAAGAATTTTATTGAGTATTTTTCCCAGTCAAGGGAAACTGGTCTGAAGTTCTTTTTCTTTCTTGGATCTTGTGTGCTTTTGGTATCAGTGCAATTGTGGCTTCATAGAACTGAGTTGAGTAGTATTCCTTCTGCTTCTATTTGTGGAATAGTTTGAAGAGTATTGGAATTAGGTCTTCTTTGAAGGTCTGATATAATTCTGCACTTAAACCATCTGGTCCTCTGCTTTTTTTTGGTTGGAAGACTTTCAATGACCCCTTCTATTTTTTTAGGGGGTTATGGGACTGTTTTAGATGATCTATTTGATCCTGATTTAATTTTGGTATTTGTCAGGAAATTATCCATTTCCTCCAGCTTTTCCAGTTGTGTTGAGTATAGGCTTTTGTAGTAGAATCTGATGGTTTTTGAATTTTCCCAGTTTCTGTTGTACTATCTCCCTTTTCATTTCTAATTTTCTTAATTTGGATACTGTCTCTGTGCCTTCTGGTTAGTCTGGCTAAGGGTTTAGCTATCTTGTTGATTTTCTCAAAGAACCAGCTCCTGGTTTTATTGATTCTTTGTATGGTCTCTTTGTTTCTATTTGGTTGATTTCAGCCCTGAGTTTGATTATTTCCTGTTTTCTACTCTTGTTGGGTGAATTAGCTCCTTTTTGTTGTAGGGCTTTCAGGTGTGCTGTTAATCTGGCTAGTGATGTTCTCTCGTTTCTTTTTGGAGGCACTCAGTGCTATGAGTTTTCCTCTTTGCACTGCTTTCATTGTGTTCCATAAATTTGCATATGTTGTGCCTTGATTTTTTTATATTCTAAAGTCTTTGATTTCTTTCTTTATTTCTTCCTTGACCAAGTTATCATTGAGCAGAATATTGTTCAGCTTCCATGTGTATGTGGGCTTTCTGTTGTTTTTGTTGCTATTGAAGACCATTCTTACTCCATAGTAATCTTATAGGCGGCATGGGATTAGTTTGATATTCTTATATTTGTTGAGGTCTGTCTTGTGACCAGTTATACGATCGATATTGGAGAAGGTATCATCATGTTCTGAGAAAAAAATGTATATTCTTTTGCTTTAGGATGAAATGTTCTTTATATATCTGTTAAATCCAATTGGTCCAAAGCTTCAATTAGTTTCACTGTGTCCCTCTTTAGATTCTGTTTTCCTGATGGTCCATGAGGATTGTGGAGTGTTGAAGTCACCCACAATTATTGTGTTAGGTGCAATGTGTGCTTTGAGCTTTAGTAAAGATTTTTTACAAATGAGGGTGCTCTTGCATTTGGGACAGAGATGTTCAGAATTGAGAATTCTTCTTGGATGATTTTTCCTTTGACGAGCAAGAAGTGACCTCTGTGTCTCTTTTGATGACTTTAGGTTGAAAGTCAATTTTATCTGATATTAGAATGGCTATTTCGGCTTGTTTCCTGAGACCATTTGCTTATAAAATTGTTTTCCAGCCTTTTACTCTGAGGTAGTGTTTGTCTTTGAACTGAGGTGTGTTTCTTGTATGGAGCAAAATGTCGGGTACTATTTACATATCCAGTCTTTTAGTCTATGTCTTTTTATTGGAGAATTGAGTCCATTGATATTAAGAGATATTAAGAAATAGTGATTATTACTTCCTGTTATTTTAATGTTATTTTTATGTTTGAGTGATTTTCTTCTTTTGGGTTTGATGAAAGAACCTTACTATCTTGCTTTTTGCAGGGTGTAGTTTCCCTCCTTGTATTGGCGTTTTCTACCTATTATCCTTTGTAAGGCAGGGTTTTGGGAAAAGTATTGTGTAAATTTGTTTTACCATGGAATATCTTGGTTTCTCCATCTATGGTGATTGAGAATTTTGCTGGGTATATTAGTCTTGGCTGTCGTTTGTCTTTTCTTAGAGTCTGTATTAGATCTGCCCAGGATCTTTTAGGTATCATGGTCTCTGGTGAGAAGTCTGGTGTAATTGTGATAGGTCTTCCTTTATATGTTACTTGGCTTTTTTCTCTTACTGCTTTTAATATTCTTTCTTTGTTTAATACATTTTGGGTTTTGATTATTATTTGATGGAATGTATTTCTATTCTGTTCCAGTCTGTTTGTAGTTCTGTAGGCTTATTGTATGTTCATGGGCCTCTCTCTCTTTAGGTTAGGGAAGTTTTCTTCCATAATTTTGTTGAAGATATTTGCTATCCCTTTAAGTTGTAAATCTTCACTCACATCTATGCCTATAATCCTTAGGTTTGATCTTCTCATTGTGTCCTGGATTTCCTGGATATTTTGGGTTATAAGCTTTTGCATTTTGCATTTTCTTTGACTGTTGAGTCAATGCTTTCTATGGTATCTTCGGCATCTGAGATTCTTTTATCTCTTGAATTCTGTTGTTGATGCTTGCATCTATGACTCATGAATTCTTTCCACGCTTTTATATCTCCAGAGATGTCTCACTTTGCAATTTCTTTATTGTTTCTACTTCCTTGTTTAGATCCTGGATAGTTTTTTTTTCAGTTCCTTCACTTGTTTGTTTTTTTTTTCCTGAAATTCTTTAAGATATTTTTTGTTTCCTCTTTAAGGGCTTATACTTGTTGACCTATGTTCTCCTGTATTTATTTTAGGGATTTTGTGATTCCTCTTTAAGGGCTTCTGCATGTTGACCCATGGTTTCCCATAATTCCTTGTGGGATTTTTTTTTTGTGTTTCCTCTTTAAGGGCTTCTACCTGTTGAACAATGTTCTCCTGTATTTCTTTAAGGGAGTTATTTATGTCCTTGAAGTTGTCCATCAGCATCATGAAATGTGATTTTAAATCTAGCTCTTGCTTTTCTGATGTGATGGAGTATCCAGTATTTGCTGTTGTTGGAGAACTAGATTCTGATAGTGCCATGTTGCATTGGTTTCTGTTGGTAATGATCTTGCATTCGTGTTTGGTCATCTTGTTATCTCAGATGTTAGCTGGTCTTGCTGTCTCTAACTTCTCTGTCCTGCAGGACTTTTTTTCTGTCTCCTTGGATTCCCTTTCTCTCAAATGCCTTGATACAGCAATATCAGGTGATGGAGTCTTCCCTGTGGCAGGCTTGGCAAAGGTCGAGTGCCCTGCAGGCTTCTAGTTGTCAAATGTTCTGCTGCTGTCAGTTTTTGAATGCCCTGTTGCTGTTAGTTCTCTTGAAAATGTCAGGAAGTTGGATCTTTCCAGTGGCACAAGTGCAATGGGTCTTCCACATTCAAAGGAAAAGGGCAATGGCAGGGAGTTGGGGAGGAGGGAGGGGTAGAAGGGACAGAAGGGGAGTGGTGATCTGGAGGTTGCTGGGTAATGAGTCCTAGAGCAGCTCTGGGCCTCTTGAGATGGGGGTGGTTCTTACCAAGTGCCCTGCTTCTGCCAGTTCTCTAGAAAGTATCAGGAAGTAGGATCTTCCCTGTGTCAGAAGTGGCACGGTTTTGTTCACCTTTCTTAGTAGGACTGAAGTATCCACACTTTGGCCTTTCTTCTTCTTGAGCTTCATATGGTCTATAAGTTGTTTCTTGAGTATTCCGAGCTTTTTTTCAGTGAGTACATACCATGTGTGTTCTTTTGCAATTGGGTTAGCTCACTAGGATGATGTTTTCTAGTTCCATCCAATTACCTAAGAATTTCATGAATAGATTGTTTTTAATAGCTGAGTAGCACTCCATAGTGTAAATGTACCACATTTTCTGTATCCATTCCTCTGTTGAAGGACATCTGGGATCTTTCCAGCTTCTGGTTATTATAAATAAGTCTGCTATGAACATAGTGAAGCATGTATCCTTGTTATACATTAGAGAATCTTTTAGGTATATACCCAGGAGTGTTATAGCTCTGTCCACAAGTAGTACCATGTCCAATTTTCTGAGAAGCCACCAGAGTTATTTCCAGAGTGGTTGTACCAGCTTATAACTCCACCATCATTGGAGGAGTGCATGTCTAGTGGCCCATGTGCATGCTGTGTGCTCTCATCTTGGAAACAATGTACACAATGGTAGTTATAGATTAATATTTGTCTTGCAAAGAAAGTATGAAGAAATCATTTTTATAAATTATTAGAAAATGAAACAGAGCCACATACTGTGAGAGTCATACAGGATCCATTACCAGATTGGGAAAGAATTTACTGAGGTTATGAAAAAGCATTAGTATGTGAGACACAGTCATGGGATAAGCGAAAATGGAATAAGAGAGCACAAGCACTCAACACTTTAATTCAAAAAGGAAAATGCTATTGAAGATATGAAATGCGTTTTAGGCAATTTGTAAGAGATGTTCCTGGTCTCCTTTGGATATGTATGGATAGGAAAGTATTGAATATATATTATCTTATACTTGTAAAACTAAGTCAAAACATTGGGACTTTTAAGAGAGTCATTTTTTTCAACATGCATAAGCAGAAGCTAGCATAACTGCTAAGTTAAGTGTTAACCTGATTCTTTTTGGCCACTGCCCATGTCATTTATCATTAGGCCTTCATTATAAAATGCATGTAACTGACCTTGGAGCTCTGAGGTCTGAAGTATAAGTCAAAAGTTAAAACTTAAATAATGATAAGTTTGCAGTTATTATTATTTTGACCATGGGCCTGGGAATGGGGGAAGCATGAAACTTTGGGGAACAATTGGAATTCTTAATTCTTTGTGAGATGTGGTTATACTTTTGAATTAGATTTGGTAATGATTATACAATGTCTTTTTTTCTACCTGCTTTTTGGAGTAATAATAAAAGACTAGGGCAAATTAAAGGCAAGAGAGAAAGTGTGAGGAGAGATTTTGTGAGGTATGTGTGTGGGTGAAAGGAGAGTGCATAGAGAGTGTGTGAGGTGTGTTTGTGTATGTGTTTGTGTGTTTGTGTGTATAGGTTGTGTATGTGTGAGTGAAAGGAGAATGCACAGAGGTGTAAAGAAGTGTCAAGTTAGAGAAAAGGAAAGTACACAGGAGAAAAACAGAGTGGGCAGGAGAGAGCACAACCTCTAGCCCAAGGAGGGAAGGAAAATATGAATCCTGAACCTATGAGAGAGAGAAAGAGATACAGAGAGAGAGAGAGAGAGAGAGAGAGAGAGAGAGAGAGAGAGAGAGAGAGAGAGAGAGNGAGAGAGAGAGAGAGAGAGAGAGAGAGAGAAAGAGAGACAGAGAGAGAGAGAGACAGAGACAGAGATAGAGACAGAGAGACAGAGACAGAGAGACACAGACAGAGAGGCAGAGCGACGGAGAGCAACCTCAAGCCTTGAAACTTGCCTGTCAGTTTGTACCTGAAAAAATTGTCTGTGTATTTAAGTGCCTTCCAGATTTCCTTGTTTCCAGTTGAGAGCCCAGATCCTGTATCAATGGTGGATTCTGACATCTATGCATGAACACTTGTGGAGTGGATGAAACAGGTGGTATGTCCCAGTAAAAATATAAATGTGTTAATATGTAAATGAAAATGTGAATGAAAATGTAAATGTATATGTGAATGTAAATGGTCTGTACATATTTGCCTGTACATAGCATTTTATTTCTTTTCCTTTCTTTCATCTCTAGTTCACAAAGAGATAACCAACCTAGTCAAAAATATTTCTAGAGAGAAAAGCAAGGAGTAGCAATAAATCTTTTTACCAACCCCCCCCAAAAAATAGAGGAATAAAATTCTTGATCAGATGTTATCTGAAGATCTGTGCATATTCTGCATAGTAATGTCTAAAAACGATACTTAGCAATTCACATCTGAATAATGTAGATTTATTCATTTTACCTTAGATTGCATGTTTGCCACCTGTCAGGGAAGTAACTCTTTAAGTTAAATAGCAAAATGAATTGTCATTGTCCCAGGTGAAGAAGTGTTTGTGTCTCAGTTCCTCATCTGCCTGTGTTATTGTGCATACCATCAGTGCTATACCAACACTGACAGTAATAGTCAGCTTCTTCTTCTGCCTGGGCTGTACTGATGGTCAGGGTGGCCTTGTTCCCTGAGTTGGAGCCAGAGAATCGGTCTGAGATGCCAGAGGGGCGTTTACTATCCTCATATATGACCAGCAAAGGGGCCTGGCCTTCCTTCTGCTGGTACCAATGAACATATTTATCTGAGAGTTTATCTCCTGAGCAGACGATTGAGGCCTTTTGACCTAGGGCCACTGTCACTGAGGGAGGTTGAGTCAGTATATAGGAGGCCATGGAACCTGCAAAAGAAAGGAGAAGGGTGTTGACAATATTGATCAATTTCCCTTGCTAGGGAAAATAAACGTTTAACTAAAACCAATCTCAGGATTCAGGACTGGTCTGTGCCAGATGAAACTTGGGTGAGAATGAGTCTGGGTAGGTTACCTGTGTAGAGAGAGAGGAGGGGGAGCAGGATGAAGGACCAGGCCATGGTGAAAATGCCACAGAGTTATGGGTCTCAAAAATCCAGCACATCAGGGCTCCTTGAACCTTTTACTCTTTTAGAGTAAAGTGGAGGAAGTGGATGTTTTTGAGTATGCAAATTTACTCCCTTTCTTAGGGGGGAACTGGAGACCTCTTTGAAGAAAGTTTTTCAAACTTCAGTAGAAACTGGTTCAGAAGTGTGCAGTCTCAGTTCATCAATATTACCTTTGCTCAGGTAATCATCCTAAACTTCTGTGGGTCCTGATCAAAGTAGATTTACAGGTATTTTCCAGAATCAGTTTCCTAAGTATGGTGAGCTCGGCTGAGTAACTCTGTGTTTCATCTCTTACCTTCTCTGTCATGTGTACATGGTCCTGCTGATATACCTCTATGGCTATCTGATTCACCAGAAGTTGTAGTGTAACCTGTCACTTTAATTTATTTTCTCATTCTGGGTCACCGAGTTAAAAGTTTTCTTCACTCATGTCATTCCAGTAAGATGTAACCTTATCCTATTACAACTGGTGTTAAATATATTCTCATGTGATATTTATCTTGTTATAGAAACATTTTTTATGGAGTCACTAAAAGTCCAGCATCATTTTTCATATAGAGTCTAGTTTGGCTCTTATTCAATTCTTCTTAGAAGAGAATTGTTTGGAGCATCAGGAATAAATTTAAAAGTTGTATTATCAGTGCCTCTCAAGATTTTGTGAAAAATGCCAGTTCCAAGACCTTTCTGAAAAACACATTTCAGTTCTTATGTTCATGAAAGGCATCAGGATCAGGGTTGCTCATTTCTGTGCCCTGGAATGTTTTTAATCAGGGACCATGTCAGAGTTATGCTGAAAGTGACCCAATACACCTAGGGTTACAGGTATGCTCTGAGTTAGGTAAATGTTCAGTCATTCAGAGTATTTGTAAAGAAAGTTTTTTCATACATGGAGAGATAGCTGATTTCCACCTCTCCACTTTGATAACATTAGAGCACAGATGCTTTAGTTTAATCGCAAATATGCCTATAGGTGGGAGGGCCACCTGGGGTCCAGGAATACCCTTCTCTTAAAATGTCCAAGAGAGAAAGATAAGATCAGTCATGGCAACTCTCAACACAGGAAGAAGACCCTGCAGCTGAGTGAAAGAAAAAAGTTCTGGGGGTCAGTTCTCTCCCTGTGAAAATGTCCCCTAGAGTCAGGGTACTCTCCCAGTGAATGTCAGCCATGATGGAGCTACCCAGACTCACGCCTGGAAATTCACTCTTCCATAGGATTTTTTTAAAAGTGAGTTCCTTAGTATGCCTATGATTTTGACCGTGTTCAGGAGTGACACTATTATGTGATTCTCAAGATTTGATCACTGGCAGAAGACAAACACAAAAACAAAGAAATAACAAAAACCCTCCAAACAAAAATTGGTCCCTTGACTCTGGTAGAATCCCTGGTCTAGAAGTACCTTTTCAGCTTCATGGTGTACCCAATAGCTGCTTCTGGCTGCTATCCTGATACCCTCTGCTGGTGGAAGAGTGTAAAGACAGGAGCATCTCTCAATTGACTCCAAAGTCCTTTGATCTGAAAAGTGAGTCCATCCTTAAGGGGGTGTTTGGACATCCTAGGACAAGAACAGAAAAGTACATCAGGCCAGAAGCCTATGACAACTTTCTTTCTCCTTTTCCCTCTCCCTCTCTTTCCCTCTCCCTCCCTAATTCCCTCCCTCTCTTCTTCCCTCCCTCCATCTCTCTCTCTTCCTTCTCTCTCTGTATCTATGCCTGTCTCTGTGTTTCTCTCGCCTTCTCTTTATGTCTTTCTCTTTCTGTCTCTATCTGTCTCTCATGTATGTGTATGTGTGTGTTCGTGTTTGTGTGTTTGTATCATATTCTAAGGGTTATACAACCATATCCCTAGAGGACATATGCAGAAACCTGGGCATTCTTAGAAGGGACACACCCAGGAAATTATTAATCACATATACAATAAATTATATATTATTTTAATAAATTTGAGATCTTAATGAATGTGCATTCCTTTCTCTATCTTTGAAAATTTCACCCATCTCTCATTTTCCAGTTTTATGATCTTTATATTATTGTTATTTCATAAACATGTTTTTGCATGTGTATGCATAATTATGTATATGTTTACACAATAAATATACTTACACAGATATGTATACATAAATAAACACACATACATATATCCATATACACACATATGCATATATATGTATGTACATACGCATAGACATCACACACATACATACACATATGTGTGTCTATGTTAACACATGTAGTTAAGGTCTGTGTAAACTGATTAGGTGGAGATGGAATGTTAGAGACTAGGATTATGTTAAGTCCTTGGTAAAATGTTAAGACTTAGGTAACTGTTTCACAGCTAGCCTGCCCCCCCTTTTTTTTTTGATGTATGAGTAATTTCAGAACATCTTGAATTTTATTTTTTTATTGAAAATCGTCTTTATTTATATTGTCAATGGAAAAACCTTTCCCGATGTCCCCCTCTCCTAAGACCCCCAACTCCCCCCTTCCTCTTTCCTCTGCCTCCATGTATATGCCTCTCCACCCAACACACTCCCTCCTTCCCCCCTTGGTTTCCCTTGGTTGGGCCTCTGTTGAGCCTTTACCTGACCAAGGACCATTCCTCCCACTCATGCCCAACAAGGCCTTCCTCTGTCATAGTTTTGGCTGGAACCATGTGTGCCCCTTGGTTGATGGTTCAGTCCCTGGGAGTCTTGGGGCGTCTGGATGGCTGAAATCATTGTTCTTCCCATGGGGCTGTAAACCCCTTCAGCTCCTCTGGACCACCCTACAGTTCCTCCATTGGGGACCCCATGCCCAGCCCAATAGTTGGTTGCTAGCATCTGCCTCTGTATCTGTAAGGCTCTGGCAGGGCTCTTCTGGCCACAATCATGGCATGCTCCTTTTGGTGTACACTTCTTGTCATCCGTAGTAGTGTCGGGGTTTGTTGACTGTTTATAGGATGAATCCCCAGGTAGTGCTGTCTTTGGGTGGCCTTTACTTCAGTCTCTGTTCTGCACATTGACTCCCTTATTGCTCCTGTGACTATTTTGTTTCCGTTCTTAGTGGAACTGAAGCACACTCACTTAAGTCCTCCTTCTTGAGCTGGGTGAATTGTAACTTATTTATTTTGAGCTTTTGGGCTAACATCTGCTTATTAGTGAGTGCATACCATGTGTGTTCTTTTGTGATTGGGTTGCCTTGCTCAGGATGACACTTTCTATTTCCATCCATTTGCCTAAGAATTTCATGAATTCATTGTTTTTAATTGTTGAATAGTTCTCCATTGTGTATATATGCCATAGTTTATCCATTCCTCTGTTGAGGGACATCTGGGTTCTTTCCATTTTCCGGCTATTATAAATAAGGCAGCTATGAACATAGTGGAGCATGTGTCCTTATTGTATGTTGGAGCATCTTCTGGTTATATGCCCAGGAGTGGTCTTCCTGGGTCTGCTATGTCTAATTTTCTGAGGAATCGCCAAACTGATTTCTGGAGTGGAATCCCACTAACAATGGAGAAGTGTTTCTTTTCCCCCACATCCTCTCCAGCAACTACTATCCCCTGAGTTTTTCATCTTAGTCATTCTGACTGCTCTAAGGTGGAATCTCTGTTGTTTTGATTTGCATTTCCCTGATAACTAAGGATGCTGAACATTTCTTTAGGTGCTTTAGAGCCATTTGAATTTCCTCAGTTGAGAATTCCCCATGTAGCTTTGTAGCCCGTTTTTTAAAAGGGTTATCTGACTATCTGGAGACTAACTTCTTGAGTTCTTTGTATTCATTGGATATTAGCCCTTTATCACATGCAAGATTGGTAAAGATCTTTTCCCAATTGGTTGGTTGCTGTTTTGTGCTATTGGCTGTGTCCTTTGCCTTACAGAATCTTTGCAGTTTTATGAGGTCTCATTTGTTGATTCTTGTTCTTAGAGCATAAGCCATTGGTGTTCTGTTCAGGAACTTTTCCCCTGTGCCCATGTGTTCAGGATTTGTCCCCACTTTCTCCTATATAAGCTTCAGTGCATCTAGTTTTATGTGTAGATCCTAGATCCCCTTGGACTGGAGCTTTGTACAAGGAGATAAGAATGGGTCAATTTGAATTTTTCTCCATGCAGATCACCAGTTGTTCCAGCACCATTTGTTAAAAATGCTGTCTTTTTTCCACTGGATGTTTTTGGCTCCTTTGTCAAATATCAAGTGACCTTATATTGTTTGGGTTCTTTTCTGGATCTTCTATTTTTTAAAATTATTTATTTTATTATATTCAAGTACATAGTAGCTATCGTCACACACTCCAGAAGAGGGCATCATATCTGTTTATGGATGGTTGTGCACCACGATATGGTTGCTGGGATTTGAACTCAGGACCTTTGGAAGAGCAGTCAGTGCTCTTAACCCTTTGAGCCATCTCTCAAGCCCTGGGTCTTCAATTCTATTCCATTGATATTCCTGCCTGTCTGCATACCAATATCAAACTATTTTTATCACTATTGATCTGTAGTAGAGCTTGAGGTCAGGGATGGTGTTTTCCCCAGAAGATCTTTTGTTGTGGAGAATAGGTTTTGCTATCCTGGGTTTTTTGTTATTCCAGATGAATTTGAGAATTGCTCTTTCTATATCTATGAAGAATTGATTTGGGATTTTGATGTGGATTGCATTGAATCTGTAGATTGCTTTGGCAAGATGGCCATTTTTGCTATATTGTTTCTGCCAATTCATGAACATGGGAGATCATTTCACCTTCTGAGACTTTCTTTGATTTTGTTCTTCAGAGAGTTAAAGCTCTTGTCATATAGATCTTTCATTTGCTTCGTTAGGGTGACACCTAGCTATGACATATTATTTGGGACTATTGTGAAGGGTGTCATTTCCCTAATTTCTTTCTCCTCTTGTTTATCATTTGAGTAGAGGAAGGCTGCTGATTTGCTTCATTTAATTTTATAACCAGCCACTTTGCTGAAGTTGTTTATCAGCTGTACGAGTTCTCTGGTGGAGTTTTTTGTGTCACTTAAGTATTCTATCATATCATCTGCAAATAGTGATATTTCAACTTCTTTCTTTCTAATTTGTATACCTTTGACCTCCTTTTGCTGCCTGATTGCTCTGGCTAAGACTTCAAGTACTATATTGAATAGATAGGGAGAGAGTAGGCAGCCTTTCTGGTCCCTGATTTTAGTGGGCTTGCTTCAAGTTTCTCTCCATTTAACTTGATGTTGGCTACTGGTTTGTAGTATATTGTTTTCACTATGTTAAATATGGGCCTTGGATTCCTGATCTCTCCAAGACTGTTATCATGAAGAGATGCTGGATTTTGTCATAAGCCTTTTCAACATCTAATAAAATAACCATGTGGATTTTTTCCTTTAGATTTTTTATGTAGTGGATTACATTGACAGATTTCCATATATTGAACCATCCCTGCATCCCTGGGATGAAGCATACCTGACTGTGGTGAATTATACTTTTGATGCATTCTTGGATTCGGTTGGCCAGGATATTGTTCAATATTTTTGTATCAATGGCACTCAAAAGTTCCAGGAAACTGGCACCAGAAATGGAGTGGCACTAACTGTGGCTCACAACAAATGCTAAGCCTAGTCCTGAGAATTATCAGTAATAATGGCACAAATAAGCCAGAGTGGGTTTTAACATCCCATTTCAAACCACTCTGAGGACATGTTTTTTGTTCTGAGTTACTAAGGCTTTAAGGGTTCCCCAAGGTATGGAGGGCAGAGGCCTGGTATAGGCCATCCATGCTGCTGATATCATTGCCTATAAGGTCTTTCTCCTGGTTTCCACACATCTTATATCTCTGGTAGGCATTATCTCTCTCTGGATTGGATCCTCTTCCCCCTCTTCCAGTTCCATGTCACCTTGACCATCGGTCTGACATTTCTCCCTGTATGGCTTTATGACTCAGCCAGGTACACTAATGGCTTGCTTGCTCCTTATGAGAAAACACAAACAAAACCTCAACCTGTTGTTAGAAGGGGTAGGCCCCCTCCATTGATCATCCACAGGATCTTGTCAGAGGACCAGTGACAATAGTGTAGCTCAAGGGATAATGGCTCCCCAGGGTTTTATATCAGGGGTTAAGCCACATTTGTCAAAAGTTTTAAAATATAGTGTAAATGCAGTTAATATTTATGTTTCTTATGGGCATGTATGAGCCTGGTTTCCCTATTTTTGTAATTATTTTTTAAGAGAAGTTTTGCATGCTCATTTATGTCTTGTCCTTGGGCATTTTAGGGAATGTCCATGCTATGAGTGATATTTCAGAAGGCCTAAAAGGCTTTAAATTGAGAGCTTGTATGGGTGAGACCATTGACCATCTTAATTGCATAAGGAACCCACACAGCAGTTTTCAAAGCACATATTTTCTAGGAACATCTTGAGGAACTCCAGGAAAAATGCCTGTCAGAGAGGGCTTCTCAAGAAAGAGTCACTATCACCTCCAAATCACAGAAATACAGGGCAAGCACTCCTTATAGACCTAGGGAGATAGAAATTAGAGACAATGATGATGAATTAGGTCAATAGGAGAAAGCTAATTTGGAGTTAGAGGTTCATAAACATTATGAGGATAAATAGTACGATGATTGGCCTCCTCATCCATCTTTTGCTTGACCTATGGACTCTAATGCAGGAAATTCTGCTCAGATGGACATGCAAGTCTTTAAATTAGAGTTGGGAATCAAGCTGCAGAAATTGACTAATTATTTGAAAAAAATTTGGTGCATCAAGTGCACAAAAGTGCAATAATTCTAAGATATGCTAATCGCTACTAGAAAGAGCTGTGTCAAGCTTGCAGGGAGTGACAGGATACATCCGAAGTGTTGGCTTTTCTTGTAGTTGAGATAATTGATCTGCAGAGGTCAGACTCAGTGCCCCAAATGTCCACAGCAAGTCGATTATGTGGCCAGGAAGCTGTTGCCAAGCCAGGGAAATCCATTTCTGAACTTTTCAGAGCAAGCCCAGGAAGTGCGGGATTATAATACCATGGGTAGAAGCAGCCATAATTCTTTTTTCTCCAGAACAATCACTATGTATAACTCCCAGGTAAATCTATAGTCCTTTTACACTATGTAATATAATTGTACCTACTAATACAAGAATTTCTCAACTTGTTTTAGTTCTTTTGTATCTGTAACCACTCAACTTTGTTAAAAGTAAGAGAGGATAAGATGGCTTTGGTTCTTTGGTTGTGTGCTGGGTTCATTTAATCTATTACTAATAGGAGACCTAACCTTAATTTACTTATTTAAGGAAAAAGGTTTGAAGTGCTAATAGATACTGGAGCTGATGTAAAAATTATTAGAGGACAAGACTGGCCATCATCTTTTCCTTTATCAGAGACTCTTACTCACTTTCAAGGGATTGATTATGCCATTAACCCATAACAAAGTTCTAAACTTCTAACTTAGAAAGATGAGGAAAGTGATTCAGGACAAATTCGACCTTAGGTCATGCCAAATTTCCTGTTACCCTCTGGGGAAGAGATCTTTTGTCACAAATGGATCTTATGATGTGCAGTTCTAATGAAGTAGTGACTAGATGACTGCTAAGATAAGTATTTTTGCCTAGTTAAGGGCTAGGAAAGAAAGGACAAGGCATTAGGACATTTGAAAGGCCTAAGCCTCACTCTAATACTAGAGGCTTGGGGTATTTTCAGTAATGGGCACTATCTTGCCTGCATCTCATGCTGAAAAAATTCAATGCTTAATAATGTTCTAAAGTGGGTCCTACATCATGTCAAAAATTTATGGCACAAGTCATTCAGTCTTTAAGACAGCAATGGCCAATAATATACATTATTCATTACATGGATGATATCCTATTAGCAGGAAAAGATCCTCAGGACTAGCTTTTGTATAGTAGAGATTTACAACAGGATTTATCTGATAAGGGATTATAAACAGCTCCAGAAATGTTACAAGCTCAAGAGCCTTATAATTATTTAGCCTTTAGGCTTACAGATCAATCTGTTTTTACTCAGAAGATAATTATCTGTAAAGAGAGTTTAAACACTTTAAATGATTTTCAAAAGCTGTTTGGTGATATCATTTGACTTCATCCCTGTTTAAAGCTTATTACAGGAGAATCAAAACCCTTATTTAACATTCTTTTTTAAAAATATTATTATTTTAATTTCAAGTGTTATCCCCTTACCTGTTTTCCCCCTCTCCCAGAAACTCCCTTTCCTACCCCCCTACTCCTGCTTCTATGAGAGTATTCCTCCACCCACCCACCCACTCTCACCTCCCTGCCCTTGATTCCCCTACATGGGGACATCTATCAAACCTTCACAGGACCAAGGACCTCTCTTACCATTGATGCCTGACAAGGCTGTCCTCTGCTAATATGTATCCAGAGCCATGTGTCCTCCTTTGTTGGTGGCTTAGTCCCTGGAAACTCTGGTGGGTCTTGTTGGTTGATATTGTTCTTCTTTCTATGGGGTTGTGAACCCCTTCAGCTCCTTCAGTCCTTTATTTGATATTCTTAAAGGGAATTCTATCGTACCTTCCCTTGAACTTTAACCTCAGAAGGATTGTTGGCCTTAAAAAAAGTAGAAAGAGCTATTGAAGAACAATTTGTTACTTATATAGATTATTCTTTGCTTCTACATTTGTTGATTTTTAATACAACTCATACACCTACTGGATTATTATGGCAAAAAGCTCCTCTTATGTGGATACATTCAAGGATATCTCCTAAACATTATGTACTGCCATATTATGAAGCTGTAGCTCATATGATTATACTTGGAAGAAAAAAGGCATTAATTTATTTTGGCAAAGAAGCAGACATCGTTATTCAGCTTTTTAATATAGATCAAAATAATTGGTTAAAGCAGCATCGTGTGGATTGGTTGCTTGATCAAATAGGATTTAAGGCATTATAGATAATCATTATCCTCAAGATAGGCTGAAAAAAATTTAAATGTACATAAGGTACCATTTGATTCTCCTATTCTAGGTTCTAATTTTACTCTTCAATATATTTCATTTCCCCTTCCTTGGGAAACATTCTCTTCATTCCTTCCTTATATTTTGTGGATATTCACTCAGATTAGAAGCTTAAAAGGAAACATGCAGATGTAAGAGAAAACAAACAATATGTGTCTTTTGGTGTCTGGGTCAACTCATAAAGATTATTTTTTCTAGCTTGATCCTTTATCTAGCATTTTATAGTTCCATTTTTGTAAGAGCTGAAAAATTTCATTGTGTCAATGTACCATATTTTCATTATTTCCTCATCAAGTGTTACAAATATAGCTTTTTTTCTTATCGATGGCTATTATAGATATAACAGCAATTGAGTATGTAAGCTAGTATTTTTATACAAGAATGTAGTCATTTGTGATTATACATAAGAGTTGTATCTTGAGATAATTTAAATATAAATGGAATCAATTAATTTGTTTGTTTGTCAATATCTCTACCTTTCCCACCCTCCTTCTGTTTCCCTATCCCACTCCTATTCCATTCTTTTGACCCAGTCATATTTTCTTCTATTCCTCCTCCCCGTCCTTAAGTGGTTATTTGTAAACTTGATAATTTTACTAGAGGTTCAAAGAGTATGTCCAGGGAAGGGAAGATGTTAATTTGGGTAGCTATCCAAGTAGGAGAATGGAAAAGGGAAAGAAAAGAAGGCCTCATGTTTAAGATAAGCAAGCATGAAGATCAGATAAATGGTAGATGTGGTTATTTGATTGAGAATGTTCTCTATAGGCTCTTGTATTTGACCGATTGGTATTTTCCAAGGTTGGTGCTTCTGTTTGAACAAGTTAAAGACATATTCCTGGAGGAAATATGTCACTAATGGTGTGCAATTTCAAGGTGTTGCATAGCCCCCATTTTTTTTTCTGCTTGACATTAAGATATGAGCCATCAGCTTCTGGTCCTGTAGTCCTGGCAGCAACTTTTCCACCAGCATGGATTCTTCTCCTTTTGTAACAATAAACCCTGCTCAAAACTGTCCTTTCAATGAATTGCCTTTATTATATACTTTCTTTTCTTTTTTTAAAAGATATTTTCTTTATTTTCATTTTAAATGTAACCCCTTTCCTGCTTTCTCCTCTCAAACCCTGCTCTCCCATTCCCCCTCCCCCTTCTCACCAACCCACCCACTCCCACTTCCCCTTGCTGCCATTCCCCTATCCTGGGTCATCAATACTTCTCAGGACCAAGGGCGTCTCTTCCCTTTGTTGTCCAACAAGGCCGTCCTTAGCTACATCTGCAGCTGGAGACTTGGGTCTGTCCATGTGTACTCTTTGATTGGTGGTTTAGTCCCTGGGAGCTCTGGGGGTATTAGTTGGTTCATATTGTTGTTCCCTATATGGGGCTGCATGCTCCTTCAGCTCCTTTGTTCCTTTCTCTAGCTCCTCCGTTGGGAACCTTGTGCTTAGTCCAATGGTTGGCTGAGAGCACCTACCTCTGAATTTGTCAGGTACTGGCAGAGCCTCTCAGGAGACAGCTATATCAAGTTTCTGTCAGCAAGCACTTGTTGGCATCCACAATAGTGTCTAGGTTTGGTGACTTTATATGGGATGGATTCCCTGGAGGGGCAGTCTTTGGACTGTCTGAGATAGGGTTGTTGAACTAAAATTGTGATCAACACTGCTATTGAGAGAAACTTACCAAGAACTGTTTGTGATGATCCTGTGGCAGAATTCCATTTCTGCAGTCTTACTTCAGGCCAGTTGTCCAGCATTATGGATTCTACAGGATTGCATTACCGATGCTGGTTCATGCCTAATGTCTGACTGCCTAGAGGATTAGTCTGCTGCTGCTGAGTCTTATTTAGTGTTTGCTACAGGACTGAACTGCTGAGAAAGAAGATAGAGTTTGTCCCCAATGAACTATTTCTAAATAGATCTACTTCCCTCACATCCTAGTTACATTTTTATTCCATTACCTCTACTGGATGATGGGTTAGTGGAGAGGTTGAATTTTATTAAAAGGAGGTTGCAAATATTTATGTCTACGTAGATCCTTGTTAAAGAGTAGCATATAGTAGGGTTTGGGGAGATTGTTTTCTATACCTTGTCTCTTGTGATTTCATTGGTTGTTTTAAAACATTAAGCAAGATTCTAAAGATGGTCTCCATGCAGTGGAAGGGAGAATCTCAAGGAGAACATAGTATGGTCATATGTAAGTATGTTGGCAGAAAATAAATAACAAGGCAGTCACTTTTTCTCTCCTTTTCTGGAATGCTTGCTATGTAAAGAGGAATCTAAAATAGCAACATTTAGAAGGTCATGTGTCTTCAAGTAGACTTCTCTGCCATTATTGCTGTCTTAGATTATTCTCTCCCTGGGTAAAGGGTGGTCTAACTACACTTTTTCCATCAATGCTCTCTCACTGTGCTTCTTGGCAAATCAATAGAGTTACAAGACACTTGGGACATGAACCAAGAATGCTATCTTATGAAGAATAGTCATTATGAACTTGGTTGAGGTAACATTGAGAGCCTCAGACCCACTGTTCCAGTTACAAACCCAAATTTGTAGAATACACACATTATATTTAACTTCTACATACTCATTATTATTACATACTTGTCCATGCTATACAATTTCTACCTTTCCATTCCTTTCTACACGTGTTCAAGAGGATTGCTAGACCAATGGGGTAGACACTTGATTAATAAATAAACAAACATCCAATGATTCTTATAGCTAAGACTTTGGAAAGAAGAGAGAAAACTTGTTTCTGACCTCCTTCCACCTTCATCTGGTTCATTGTGGTCATCAACTTGTCCTCCAATATTTAACCCCACACCAAAAATGTGGACAGTTTCATGATTAGGCTGGATGTTGGAGATCCTTAGGTAGCAATCAACCCCCAAAACTACATCCAGTGAGACAATCAGAGATCTAGTCACACTTGCTATGGATTCCATTGTTATCAAGTTGCATCACATATGGAGAAGTGTTCCTTTTTCCCCACATCCTCTCCAGCATCTGCTGTCCCCTGAGTTTTTCATCTTAGCCATTCTGACTGGTTTAAGGTGGAATCTCAGTGTTGTTTTGATTTGCATTTCCCTAATAAGTAAGGATGCTGAATATTTCTTTAGGTGCTTTAGGGCCATTAGAGTTTCCTCAGTTGAGAATTTCCTGTTAAACTCTGTACCCCATTTTTTAATAGGGTTATTAGACTTTCTGGAGACTATCTTCTTGAGTTCTTTGTATACATTGGATATTAGCCCTCTATCGGATATATGGTTAGTAAAGATCTTATCCCTATTTGTTGGTTGCTGTTTTGTCCTATTGACCTTGTCCTTTCCCTTACAGAAACTTTGCAGCTTTATGAGGTCCCATTTGATGATTCTTTTTCTTAGAGCATAAGCCATTGGTGTTCTATTCAGGAACTTTTCCCCTGTGCCCATGTGTTCAAGATTCGTCCCACTTTATCCTGTATAAACTTCAGTGTGTCTGGTTTTATGAGTAGATCCTTGATCCACTTGGACTTGTGCTTTGTACAAGGAGATAAGAATGGGTCAATTTGCATTTTCTGCAGGCATATCTCCAGTTGATCCAGCACCATTTGTT
>BDUI01000141.1:54191-88443 GCA_002335545.1 Apodemus speciosus
AGTCCCCAGAGGACTTAAACTTGGGGTCTCTCGGTTGCCCAGGCCAGCTTGGTGAGAGCCAGCAGTGGCCAAGATGGAGGTGGTGGCGCAGGGATTGCAGGATCCCCCCAGGGCGCAGAGCCCAAGCCTGTCTGGGCTACAGGAACAGCTGTTCTGCTCAGCTCCTGGGCACAGATTACTGCCTGGCTTTTTGGGTCCCCAGAGATCTTAAAGTATGTATAATTCAGGATAACATGGGTACCTGGTCCTTTCATCCAGTCCAAGCAACAGCGAAGTAGGCTGCAGTGGTGGGGCTGATAATTTCTTAAGGTGCTTCCCACCCATCTGAATTTCTTCAGGTGAAAATTCTTTGTTTAGCTCTGTACCCCATTTTTAATAGGGTTATGTGGTTCTCTGGGGTTTAACTTCTTGAGTCATTTATATATATTGGATAATATCCCTTTGTTGGATGTGGGGTTGGTGAAGATCTTTTCCCAATAGTTGGTTGCTGATATGTCCTTTCAACAGAGTCCTTTGCCTTACAGAAAGTTTGTAATTTTATGAGGTCCCATTTGTCAATTCTTGATCTTAGAGCATAAGCTATTGGTGTTCTGTTCAGGTTAGGTATGGGCCATGAATTCCTGTTCTTTCCTAGACTTTTAGCATGAAAGGATGCTGAAATTTGTCAAAAGCATTTTCAGCATCTCATGAAATGATCATGTGGTTTTTTTCTTTGAGGTTGTTTATGTAGTGGAGTGCATTGATGGATTTCCATATATTGAACCATCTCTGCATCCCTGGGATGAATCGTACTTGATCATGGTGCATGATCATTTTGATGTGTTCTTGGACTAGGTTGGCAAACATTTCATTGAATATTTTTGGTATAAGTGCAATTGTGGTTTCATAGAATGAGTTGTGCAGTATTCCTTCTATTTCTATTTTGTGGAATAGTTTGAACAGTATTGGTGTTAGGTCTTCTTTGAAGGTGTGATAGAATTCTGCACTAAAACCATCTGGACCAGTGCTTTTTTTGGTTGGAAGTCTTTCTATGACCCCTTCTATTTCTTTAGGGGTTATAGGACTGTATAGATGATCTATTTTGTCCTGATTTAATTTTTGTATTTGGTATCTGTCTAGGAAATTGTCCATTTTCTCCAGATTCTCCAGCTGTGTTGAGTATAGCCTTTTTTAGTAGGATCTGATCATTTATTGAATTTCCACATTTCTGTTGTTATATCTCCCTTTTTATTTCTAATTTTGTTAATTTGGATACTGTGTCTGTGCTCTTTGGTTAGTCTGGCTAAGCATTTATCTATCTTGTTGATTTTTTCAAAGAACCAGCTCCTGGTTTTGTTGATTCTTTGAATGGTTCTCTTTTTTTCTACTTGATTTATTTCAGCCCTAAGTTTGATGATTTCCTGTCTTCTACTCCTCCTGGGTGAATGAGCTTATTTTTTCCAGGGCTTTCATGTGAACCATTAAGGTGCTAGTGTATGCTCTCTCCAGTTTCTGTTTTGAGGCACTCAGGGTTATGAGTTTTCATCTTAGCACTGCTTTCATTGTGTCACATAGATTTGGGTAAGTTGTACCTTCATTTTCATTAAATTCTAAAAAGTATTTGATTTCTTTATTTCTTCCTTGACCAAGGTATCATTGAGTAGAGTATTGTTTAGTTTCCATGTGTATGTGGGCTTTCTGTTGTTTTTGTTGCTATTGAAGACCACTNACATAGATTTGGGTAAGTTGTACCTTCATTTTCATTAAATTCTAAAAAGTATTTGATTTCTTTATTTCTTCCTTGACCAAGGTATCATTGAGTAGAGTATTGTTTAGTTTCCATGTGTATGTGGGCTKTCTGTTGTTTTTGTTGCTATTGAAGACCACTCTTACTCCATAGCAATCTGATAGGATGCACGAGATTAATTCAATCTTCTTATATTTGTTGAGGCCTGTCCTGTGACCAATTATATGGTCTATTTTGGATGAGGTATCAAGAGGTGCTTAGAAAAAGGTATATTCTTTTGCTTTAGGATGAAATGATCTATATATATATCTGTTAAATCCAATTGGCCCAAAGCTTCACTCTGTCCCTGTTAAGTTTCTGTTTTCCTGATTGGTCCAGTGAGGAGAGTGTAGTGTTAAAGTGACCCACAATTATTGTGTTAGGTGCAATGTGTGCTTTGAGCTTTAGTAAAGTTTCTTTTACTAATAAGGGTGCCCTTTCACTTGGAGGATAGATGTTCGGAATTGTGAGTTCTTCTTGGTGGATTTTTCCTTTGACCAGCAAGCAGTGACCTTCTGTGTCTCTTTTGATGACTTTAGGTTGAATGTCAATTTTATCTGATATTGGAATGGCTACTCAGGTTTGTTTCCTGAGACCATTTGCTTGTAAATTGTCTTCCAGCCTTTTATTCTGAGGTAGTGTTTGTCATTGACACTGAGGTGTGTTTCCTGTGTGCAGCAAAATGCAGGGTCCTGTTTCCATATCGAGTCTGTTAGTCTCTGTCTTTTTATTGGGGAATTGAGTCCACTGATTTTAATAGATATTAAGGAATAGTAATTATTACTTCCTGTTATTTTTGATGTTATTTTTATATTTCAGTTGTTACCTTTTTTGGGTTTGATGAAAGGACATTACTATCTTGCTTTTTCCACGGTGTAGCTTCCCTCCTTTTATTGGTGTTTTCCCCCTATTATCCTTTGTGGGGTTGGGTTTGTGGAAAGATACTGTGTAAATTTGGGTTTGTCATGGAATATCTTCATTTCTCCATCTATGGTGAATGAGTGTTTTGCTGGGCATAGTAGTTTAGGCTGGCATTTTTGTTCTCTTAGAGTCTGCATGACATCTGCCCAGGATCTTCTAGCTTTCATGATCTCTGGTCAGAAGTCGTGTGTAATTCTGATAGGTCTTCCTTTATATGCTATCTGGCCTTTTTCTCTTACTGCCTTTAATATTCTTTCTTTGTTTACTATGTTTGGGGTTTTGATTATTATGTGACGGGAGGTATTTCTGTTCTGGTCCAGTCTGTTTGGAGTTCTACAGAAAGTCTTTTATATTCTTGGGCATCTCCCTCTTTAGGTTAGGGAAGTTTTCTTCCATAATTTTGTTGAAGATATTTGCTGGCCCTTTAAGTTGTAAATCTTCACTGTCATCTATACCTATAATCCATAGGTTTGGTCTTCTCATTGTGTCCTGGATTTCCTGGGTATGTTGGGTTGCAAGCTTTTTGCATTTTGCATTTTCTTTGACTGTTGAGTCCATGGTTTTTATGGTATCTTTGGCATCTGAGATTCTTTCTTCTATCTCTTGTATTCTGTTGTTGATATTTGCATGTATGGCCCCTGATTTCTTCCCGAGGTTTTCTATCTCCAAAGTTGTCTCCCTTTGCCATTTCTTATTTGTTTCTACATCTGTTTTTAGATCCTGGATGGTTTTTCTCACTTCCTTCACTTGCTTGTTTTTGTTTTCCTGTAATTCTTTAAGAGATTTTTGTGTTTCCTCTTTCATGACTTCTGCCTGTTTACTCAATATCTCCCATATTTCTTTAAGTAATTTTTGCATTTCCTGTTTGTTGGCTTGTATCTGTTGATCCATATCCTCCTGATTTTCTTCAAGTGATTTTTGTGTTTCCATTGTAAGGGCTTCTAACTTATTCATGTTTCCCTGTATTTCTTTAAGGAATTTATTTATGTCCTTTTGGTTTTCCTCTAGCAGCATCATGACCAGTGATTTTAAATTCAAATCTTGTTTTTCTGGGGTTTTGGGATATCCAGGACTTGCTGTTGTTGGAGAATTGGGTCCATATGATGCCATATTGCCTTGATTTCTGTTAGTAATGTTCCTAACTTTTCCTTTTGCCATCTGGTTATCTCTGGCCTTAGTTGGTCTTGTAGTCACTGGCTGGTGTTTGAACCTCCTGTGAGCCTGTAAGGCTGTTTCTGCACCTCTGGATGACTGGGTTCCCCTGGCACAGATTGATGATGTGCTACCTTCCTCTTGTGTGCTCTTGGAGACCTAGTGTGTCTCGAAGCAATGCTATACTCAGGTTGTCTCTGTGAACCTGGTGCTGCCTGTCTGCTCCTTCAGGGAGTGAAGATGGCAGATGCTGAGGGTATCTTTTCCAAGTGCTGATCACTCTGCAGGACAATTGTCCTCCCCCAAGCTCCCCATTGGTCTGGTACACAGATGGCCCACAGAGCTGCCTAGGCCCTGACTACAGGCAAGTCCTGACAGGCTTAGACCCATGTGATTTTAGTCTAGGGCTATGTTTGCATACCTGGCACTGTCAGATCTCATTGGTGTTCAGGAGCAAAGATGGCAGAGCGCCCCTGCAAGTTCCGGGTAGTCTGCTGGGCAAAGGACTCCTGACCAGGTTGGTGCACAGATGGCCCACTGAGCTTCCCAGGCCCTCCGTGCAGGCAAAAGCCTGACAGTTTTAGACCCAAGTGATGTTCGCCCTGGACTATGTCAGTGTAGCTGGCTGTTTGTTAGATCTCTCTGGCATCTGGGAGCCAAGATGGCAGAGCGCCCCTGCAATTGCCAGGCAGTCTGCAGGGCAAATGACCCCCCAACAGGGTTGGCACACTGACAGCCCACCGAGTTGCCCAGGACCTGGGTGCAGGCAAAAGCCTGACAGGCTTAGACTCAAACGATGTTAGCCTCAGACTATGTCTGCATACCTGGCACTGTCAATTCTCTCTGACTTCTGGGAGCCAAGATGGTGGAGCCTACACAAATACTTTTATACCTTATATAACTTTATAGAAATGGAAATTAATCAAATTGCTTATGGCTTTTTAAATAATACTCTAACTGTTGTTTATCACCTATCTCAATTTAAATTTTTTTTGTGAGCATTCATTTTTTCCACTGTAATTAATGCCTTTCATCTGTCCTCAATTATTAACTTCATATTTATTGTATCTTGTTCTTCTTTTTTTCTAATTTTCTTCCTTCCACTATAGTCTCTTTTTACTTTCCTGGTTTCTGATATTACTCCAGTTTATAAACTCACATGTAAATACTTGAAGGTAAAAACTATAGATGAAATAGAACATGTAGGATGTGGATTTCACAATGTAAGTTACTCACTAAATATCCATTTACCTATAAAAGTGCATGATTCTGGGTCTGTAAGTTCTTCTGTGTCAGTTTTAGCATTTCTCTCTTCTTTCCATATCTGGCCATGAGACCAAGGACCATTCCATATTCAATGGTGGAAATTGTTCTAAGACCAAATTTCTGAAGACTATAGCAGAGAGGGGGGGGCTTGGATAAAGGCTGTGTTCACAAATAAGCAAACAAATGGGGAAATAGAGGGCTCAAACCTGTCCTCAGTGTGCTGTCCCATTGTCAAGACTTAAAATAACTCTTCTGAAAACAAACAAAAATATCCACCTGCAAAATAGTTTAAGATGTACAAATCACAATAAAGAAATAAAAATAACGTGGAAAGCAAAATTATGTTACCCCCTAAAAGTATAAACCACATACMCATGGCTTACTTTTAAAAATATTTATATTTTACTATGTATATTTTCTTAGGACCACTTCAACTTTTTATTTTTTTAAAATGTCATAATTTTATGGTAATTTTTCTTATTCACATTTATCCTAAAAGCTACCTTTTGACACCTCCATCTACCTCTTAGCACATCTCTTCCCCATTTCATTCCATGTTTTGCATGTATTGTGCCTTCTATGATGAAGGGTACCTATTTTCCCTCATCACCTCTGTCACTCAGGACCTTTTATTCTTAAATTCTCCAATCCAGCTATTTTCTCTCTCTACAATCATTTCACCTATATTCTCCAAAATTCCTTCAATTATGACATCCCTGTTCATCAACCATAGCTCCATTCTAGTTTCTTGGTTTCTACAGTGATTCACAATTAAACACTTATAAATAGGGACTCAAAAGATGCTAATTATAAACAGTAACGTGCTGAATTTCTGTGCCTGAGTTATCTCATTCAGCACGTTTCACCACTTTCAATTTTTTGTCAGCAAGTTTTGCAATTTCCTTTTCCTTTGGCATAATAATACCCTTCAGTATAACAATTACCAATCTCATAGTGAGGCAACAATTGAGTAACAGAAATTATTTTTCAGTTATACATGTGACAGAGGAGTAGCTTCTAGATTATACAATGAATTTAAGAAACTAAACATCATGAAACGAAATAATCTAATTAGAAAACTTATTCAGAACTGAACACAGTAATTAAAATAAATGCTAATAAATAGTAAGTAACCAGAGAAGTGAGCAAATGTTTAGCCATCAGAGAAATGCAGATTAAAGGTAATTTAAATTTCCATGTTACCCCAGTCAGAATAACAACATCAAGAATACAAATAACATGGTCCCCTTCTGCACCCTGGAACTGGGGCTGCTCCACAGCCCTCTGTGCACAGGTCCCATGGGGAGAGAGCTGGGCTCTCAGGAGCACTTTCACATCTGGACTCTGAGGTGAGATATGCATTTTCTCTCCAATTACTGTCAAGAAAGAATGAGCTAGGAGTGCAAAGGGCCCAGGAACTGAGGAACAGCCAGGACAGGATCCTTCTGATCTCCATCTGCACCCAGGAGCTGGGGGTGCTCCACAGCCCTCTGTGCATGGGCCCTGCCAGGAGAGAGGTATGCTCCCAGGAGTGCTTACACAGGCTTACAGATCTACAGGAGGGACAAGGTCATGCCAGAGACAAGAAAACCAACTAACATCAGAAATAACCAGATGGTGAAAGGCAAGCTCAAAAACTCTACCAACACAAACCAAGGCAACTTGGCATCATCAAAACCAAGTTCTCCCACCACAGCAAGTGGTATCCCCAATGCACTGGGAAAGCAAGATTTGGATTTAAAATCACATCCCATAATGCTGATTGAGGGCTTCAAGAAGGATATAAAAACTCCCTTAAGGAAATACAAGAGAATACAGGTAAACAGGTAGAAATCCTTAAAGAGGAAAAACAAAAATCCCTTAAAGAATTTCAGAAAACACAACCAAACAGGTGAAGGAATTGAAGAAAACCAGGATCTAAAAATGGAAGTTGAAACAATAAGGAAGTCACAAAGGCAGGGGATACCATTTGGAATGTAAACAAAGAATATAGAAAAAAAAAGAAGTCACAAAGGGAGACAACACTGGAGACAGAAAACCTAGGAAAGAGATCAGGAGTCACAGATGAAAGCATCACAGACAGAATACAAGAGATAGAAGAGAGAATCTCAGGTGCAGAAGATACCATAGAAAACATTAATGCAACAATCATAGAAAATGCAAAATGTAAAAAGACACTGACACAAAACATCCAGAAAATCCAGGAGAAGCCCAAACCTAAGGATAATAGGTGTAGAAGAGAGTGAATACTCTTACCTTAAAGGGCCAATAAATATTTTCCACAAAATTATTGATGAAAACTTCCCTAACCTAAACAGCTACTCATGTATATACAAGAAACCTACAGAACTCCAAATTGATTGGACCAGAAAAGATATTCCTCCCATCACATAATAATCAAAACATCAAATGCACAAAACAAAGAAAGAATACTAAAGGTAGTACTGGGGAAACGTCAGGTAATATGTAAAGTCAGACCGTTCAGAATTATACCAGGGCAGATATCATACAGACCCTAAAGGACACAAATGTCAGCCCAGGCTACCATACGCAGCAAAACTCTATAACCATAGACAGAGAAACCAAGATATGCTAAAGTCCATCACAAGGAAGAAAACTACACCCTAGACAGATACCAAGTACCAAGGTTAAATCAGGATCAGATAAAAGATCTAAACCGTCCCATAACGCCTAATGAAATAGAAGCAGTCATATATAGTCTCCCAAACAAAACAAGCCAGGACCAGATGGGTTTTAGTGCAGAATTTTAACAGACATTCAAAGAAGACCTAATACCAATACTCTTTAAACTATTCCATAAAATAGAAACAGAAGGAACAATCCAATCCATTCTTTGAAGTCACAATTACTCTGGTAACCTAAACCATAGAAAGACCCAACAAAGAAAGAGAACTTCAGACCAATTTCCCTATGAATATTGATGCAAAAATCCTCAATAAAATTCTCACAAACAGGATCAGAGAACACATCAAAATGATCATCCATCATGATCATTATTATGCTTCATCACAGGGATGCTGGGATGGTTCAATATAAAGAAATCCATCAATGTAATCAGCTACATAAACAAACTCAAAGAAACAATCCACATGATCATTCATTAAATGCAGAGAATGCATTTGACAAAATACAACACCACTTGATGATAAAAGTCTCGTAAAAATCAGGAATTCAAGGCCCATTGCTGAACATACAGCAAAACAGTAGCCAACATCAAAATAAATGGAGAGAAACTTGAAGCAATCCCACTAAAATCAGGGACTAGACAAGGCTGTCCACTCTCTCCACACCTATTCAACATAGTACTCAAAGTCCTAGCAGAGCAATTAGACAACAAAAGGAGTTCAAAGACATACAAATTGAAAAGGAAGATGTCAAAATATCACTGTTTTCTGATGATATGAAATTGTGCTGACTGTAAGCACATAGAAGAATGCAAATTGATCCTTTCTTATCACCTTGTACAAAGCTCAAGTCCAAGTGGATCAAGCACCTCCATATAAAACCATATACACTGAAACTAATAGAAAAGAATGTAGGGAAGACCCTCCAGCACATGGGTACAGGGGAAGCATTCCTGAACAGATTGCCAATAGTTTATGCTCTAATATCAAGAATTAACAAATGGGACATCATAAAATTGCAAAGCTTCTGTAAGGCAAAGGAAACTGCCAATAGGACAAAATGACAATCAACAGATTGGGAAAAGATCTTTACCAATCCGATAATGAGCTAATATCAAATATGTACAAAGAACTCAAGAAGTTAGACTAAAGAACCAAATAACCCTATAAAAAATGGGGTACTGAGCTAAACAAAGAATTCTCAACTGAAGAATACCTAATGGCTGAGAAGCACCTAAAGAAATGGTCAGCATCTTTAGTCATCAGGTAAATGCAAATCAAAACAACACCTGAGATTCCACTTCACACCAACCAGAATGGTTAAGATAAAAACCTCAAGTGAAAACAGATGCTGGCAAGGATGTGGAGAAAGAAGAACACTTCTCCATTGCTGATTGGATTGAAAGCTGGTATAACCACTCTGGAAATCAGTTCGGTGCTTCCTGTGAAAATTGGAGATTGTACTTTCCAAAATGGGAAAGATCACTTATTTTTTTCCTGGTATACTATGTAGACTTGTCCCCATATCCACAAGATTCACCTAACAATCTTCCATAACCCATAGTACTGAGTATGTCAGGATGAGTTTCTGTTTTACAATAGAACAGTAAAGAAACTCATAGAACATGGAACATCTGGATATTTGCACTAGTTTGATGGACACCTTTTGGATAAAGACATGTCTTCCAGTATGCTGATGTTGCATATTGATGATACTTTGTCTTTATTATTTGCTTTCTTGAATAAAATTCTAAGAGAAAAATTTGTGCCACAGAATCTCACATCAATGATGATGAGGCAGTTTGAAGAAGTTAAAGTAAACACAAGAGTTCACTTTTGATGATATCCTAAACTGGGGTATTGATACAACCTTGAGTTCAACCTTGATTTCATTATCTTCAAGAAATCATTGTTTTGGTAGGACATGAACTTGCAGAGGTAGGTCATAACTGCTCATATCACTGAAGGTACCTCTTTATTGGTTAGGTCTAATGTGATGGAGATATCTTTGTATACACTATTCTGAAATCCTCTATTCAATATATTGGACTGTCATAACATCCTAGGACTTCAGAAGCCATGGCTGGTTGAGCTCCTGAAGGAAGTAATTTACAGTACTTGCCCAATGTAAGGTCACAACTACAAATAAGGAAATGGAACTTGAAGAATATTTCATTCATTTTCTCTCAACTCATATCAACTTTCTCTAATCATTCTTTACCTAAATAAATATTGTGACAGTTTTRMCCAACCAGTACAAAGCCTATGCAATCCACTTACTAGAGTCTTYTGGAGAATTARAAGGATAGGTCAGCTTAGAAATCTCATATGTGGATGAAGTAGTCACAGACATCTTTATAGGTTGGTCTCTGATCCACCTGTGGCTACAGCAAAATTAAGCAAGTTATAAAAAAAGAGTTTGTGAATCACTTCCTCATCTGCCTAAATCACTGTGCAAGATCAGCATCACTGTATGATGACAAACAGTAATAGTCAGCCTCATCGTCAGCCTGGGCTTCACTGATCTTCAGCGTGGCTGTTGTCCCTGAACTGGACCCAGAGAATCGGTCAGATATGCCTGAGGGTCGTTCACTATCTTTGTATATCACTTGCATAATGGTCTGGTCTGGCTTTTGCTGATACCAATAAGCATATTTTTTTGGCAATTCATCTCCAGAACAAGTGATTGTGACAGTTTTTCCCAGAGTGACTGATGCTGTAGGTGGTTGGATCAGCTCATAGTTGGTTACTGAACCTGTAAGAAAGTGAATAGAGAGGTCGGTGTATAGAGTCATCCACTGGACTTCTGTCTGAATTCAGGATCTAGGAGGAGGATCTTGAGGAGAGGGCTGAGAAATTTACCTGCATAAAGAGAGAGAAGAGGTAGTACAAGAGAGGCCCAGGCCATGATGGAGATGCTTCAGAGCTCAGTGTCCTGAATTCACTGCCCAGCTGGTTCCCTGCAGGCTTCTTTTATAGCATGTCCAATCTTTTGGGGGCAGTAATTGGTACTTATGCAAATTTGTTCTGTCTCATCTGCTCCCCAAGGAGGGTTAGAGAGGCATGCACTTTACTAGAACAGTGCCCTTTTTCATTAGGGTACTAATTCTTTTCTTATAAAGCAATTTGCTTGCTAAGTATATAATCACATGCTTTTGTGGTATCTATGATTTTTTGTTTTATTTTAGATATTGTGATTGCTTCCTACTATGGTGTCCTCATTATGATTCTAGAGTTGAGACTCTCATGAAGATTTTGTCCTGTTTTGTCAGTATTTAAAGTGGACTCCTTTAAGGCACACAATGAGAATCTAATTCACCAGACCTATCCTACAAATAGCTTTCGGTTTCTCTTGTTCTGTGAAAATCCTTAGGGATCTTTTCTCCAGATGGAAAGGACCTATTTTTGCCCCAGGGAAAGATCCATTATCAGAGCTGTGAGCTGAAGCAGCATGAGAATTCATCCCATTTTTCAGATTTTAATGAGGCTTTTCCCAGAAATTATGTCCATTTTCTCGTCTGAGACTCCATGTGAATACAAGTTCTGCAGCCTGAGGTAAGGTGTCTGTAGCAAGTTGAAAGTGAAGAAAGGGTAAGATTTAAAGAAAATGCTTACACAGGTGAAAAACAAGTAACTGTTGGACTTCCTATAGAGTGAGAAAAATCATAAGCAGCCATCTTGGTTAACGAGCACAGGGAACACCTGCTCTCACTCTGAGTATCTTTCTAGTGTACTTGAACCTCAGGCTGAATCTCCAGGGATTCTTGGTCATGTAGAGGGTTCCCCAGGGTGGTTGTTGGGTCCAGGCTACTCTCATGCATTTCTATGTTCTTTCCCATATATTTGCCAGTGTCCTTTGGTTTTATATTGTAAATCTGATCTAATTTAAGTACTGCAGTTCAGATGATATAATAGATTCTCTGGCTTGAAGTGTCTTTTGAGCTCCAGGTTTGTCATCTACAAAGAACCCTGTCTAGTCTGCTGCAGCTCTATCACCACCTGTTGGCACACCGTCCTCATAGCAGGAACTTCTGTTCCAGTTGACCACAACATAGCAGTTAATAGTGTGGGGAGGAGGGGTTGGGTTTACAGTCTGAGATGATAGAGGTCTTTAAAAAGAAAATGAATGCAGGAATTACAAATTGAAGAAATACAGGAAAATACACTGAAATTCATATAGGCCTTTAAAGAGGAAACAAATTCCTTAAATACATACAGGAAAATACAATTAAACAGGTGAAGAAAACAATTAAAACTGAGAAATAACCGAAAGTGGAAAAAGTACCAGTAATGAAAACACAAGTAGAGGAATTCCTGAAGTGGAAAACCTAGGGAAGAGAAAGAAACAACACATGTATCGCCAAAAGAGTACAGGAGAAGGAAGATATAATCTGAGGCATAGAAGATACAATCAAAAGCCAAAGAAAATGTTAAGCTAAAATATTATTTTTTCAAGAAATTTAATCTGCAATTGTATTTAATTTTTTTGGATATTTTCTTTATTTACATTTCAAATGTTAAACCCTTTGCTGATTTCTCCCACTCCCAGAAACCCCTTATTCCATCCTCCCTCCCCCTGCTTCTATGACTGTGTTCCTCCATCCACCCCACTCCCACCTCCCTGCCCTCAATTCTGCCACACTGGTGCATCTATCAAACCTTCATAGGACCAAGGACCTCTCCTCCCATTGATGCCTAACAAGATAATCCTCTGCTACACATGCAGCTGGAGCCATGTGTACTCCTTGGTTGATGGTTTAGTGTTGGGAGGGGATCTGTGCACAGGCGGCCTGGTCTCAGCTACAGCAACGATTTTGAACCCTGTAACCTGGGGCGGGGGGGGGGGTGCTTCCACCTATGACCTTGTGAGTGGAGCTTCCACCTGCATTGCAAGTAAGGCGTTCAGTCACTGTCCCCTGTCCCTTGGCCCCCACAACCATCCCACAGGAGAGTTGTGTGGCTATCAGTCACATAGGAGCACCAATAAGCCTTCCTACATGTAAATAAGGCTTCCCCAAGCTCTCAGTCCAAGCCAATGCAAAGGACATGTTGCCAAACCTGGAATCACCCCCAGACTGTATATAAATCCTATCTGGTCGGCAACCGCTTGCAGCTCTGAGCTGAGGCAAGATGGCGGCCTCTGCTACACGCCAGACAAGCAGGCTAGTCCCTAGAGACCGGGTTCTCTCGGCTCTGGATGTGGSTGAGAGCCCAACAGCGCAGCTGCCGTCGGACCTGGCCTCTGCCCCGCCCCTGTACCTGGTCTCTGCTGTTAGTAGACTAGGTTGCCCTGAGGCAAGGTGGCTGTCCTGCCTGGGATCCGGGCACAGGCTGCACAGATCTGAATTACTGATCTTTCCAAGACTTTACTATTAAGGGATGCTGAGTTTTTTCAAACGGTTTTTCAGCATCTAATAAAATGGTCATGTGGTTTTTTTCTTTGACTTTGTTTTTGTAGTTGATTACATTGATGGATTTCTGTATATTGAACCATCCCTTAATCCCTGGCATGAAACATACTTGATTGTAGTGAGTGATTGTTTTGATGTGTTCTTGAATTTTGTTGGTAAGAATTTTATTGAGTAATTTTTGCATCAATATTCATAAGGGAAACTGCTCTGAAGTTCTCTTTTTTTTTGTTGGATGTTTGTATGGTTAAGGTATCGGAGTAATTATGGCTTCATAGAACCAATTGGGTAGTGTTCTTTCTGTTTCTATTTGGTGGAATAGTTTGAAGAGTATTGGTATTAGGTCTTCTTTGAAGGTCTGATAGAATTTTACACTAAATCCATCTTGGCCTGGACTTTTTTCTTTTTCGTTGGGAGACTATTACTGACTGTTTTTATTTCTTTAACAGTTAAGTGACTATTTAAATGGTTTATCTGATCCTGTTTTACCTTTGGCAACTGGTATGTGCCTAGAAAATTGTCCAGTTCATCCACATTTTCCAGTTTTGTTGAGTTGTAAGGTTTTGTTGTAGGATCTAATGATTATTTGGATTTCCTTGGTTTCCTTTGCTATGCTCCCCTTTTCATTTCTGATTTTGTTAATTTGCATACTGTCTCTGCAAACCCTGGTTGTGTGGCTAAGGGTTTATCTATCTTGTTGATTTTCTCAAGGATCAAGATCCTACATCGGTTGATTCTTTGTATAGTATTTTTTTGTTTCTACTTTGTTGATTTCAGCCTTGAGTTTTATTATTTCCTGCTGTCTACTCCTCTTGGGTGCATTTGCTTCTTTTTATTGTAGACCTTTCAGATGTGTTGTCAAGCTGCTAGTGTAAGCTCTCTCCAGTTTCTTTTTGGAGGCACTCATAGCTATGAGTTTTTCTCTTAGGACTGCTTTCATTGTGTCCCATAAGTTTTGGTATGATGTGTCTTCATGTTCATTAACTTCTAAAAAGTCTTTAATTTCTTTCCTTACTTGTTCTTTGACCAAATTATCTTCGGGTGGAGCATTGTTCAGATTCCATGTGTATGTGTGTTTTCCATTGTTTTTGTTGGAATTTAAGACCAGTCTTAGTCCATGGTGATTCTTTCAATCTTCTTTTATCTCTTTAGGCTTGATTTGTGACCAATTATATGGTCAATTTTGGAGAAGGTACCATGAGGTACTGAGAAGTTATATTGTTTTGCTTTAGGATCAAATGTTCTATAAATATCTCTTAGATCCATTTGATTCATAACTTTTGTTTGTTTTTTTGTTGTATCTCTGCTTAGTTTCTGTTTCCATGGTCTGTCCATTCCTGAGAGTGAGGTGTTGAAGTCTCCCAATATTATTGTGTGGAGTGTGATTCGTGTTTTGAGCTTTAGTAAAATTTCTTTTATGAATGTGTGTACCCTTGCATTTGGAGCAAAGATGTTCAGAATTGAGAGCTCATCTTGGTGGGTTTTTTCCTTTGACCAGTATGTATTGTCCTTCCTTATCTTTTTTTGTTGTTGATAATTTTAGGTTGAAACTTGATGTTATTTAATAGTAGAATGGCCACTCCAGCTTGTTTCTTGGGAATCATTTGTTGAATAATTGTTTTCCAATCTTTTACTCTCAGGTAGTACTTTTTCTTTGTCACTGAGGTGTGTTTCCTGTGTGCAGCAAAATGCTGGGTCCTGTTTACATATCCAGTTTGTCAGTCTATATCTTTTTATTGGGGAATTGAGTTCATTGATTTTAAGAGATATTAAGGAAAAGTGATACTTCTTGTTATTTTTGTTGTTAATGGTCTAATTATGTTTTTGTGGCTATCTTCTTTTCAGTTTGCTGAATGATTACCTTCTTGCTTTTTCTAGTGTGTAGTTTCCCTCCTTGTGTTGGTGTTTTCCATCTAATATCCTTTGTAGAGGTGGATTTGTGGAAATTGTGTACATTTGGTTTTGTCATGGAATACCTTGGTTTCTCCATCTATGGTAATTGGGAGTTTTGCTGGGGACAGTAGCCTGGGCTGGTATTCATGTTCTCTTAGCGTCTGTATGACATCTGCCCAGGATCTTCTAGCTTTTATAGCTTCTTGTGAGAAGTCTGGTGTAATTCTGATAGGTCTGACTTTATATGTTACTTGACCTTTTTCTGTTACTGCTTTTAATATCCTTTCTTTTATGAGCAAAGTTTTAAAAAATAAAATTAAAAAGAAAATAAAGAAAAAAAGAAAATAACATTTCTTTTACGAAAAAAGAAAATAAAGTTTCTTTTAGGAGTGAGGGTGCCCTTGCATTTGGAGCATAGATGTTCAGAATTGAGAGTTTGTCTTGGTGGATTTTTCCTTTGACAAGTAAGAAGTGTCCTTCCATGTATCTTTCGATGTGTAGGTTGAAAGTCGATTTTATCTGATATTAGAATGGCTATTCCAGCTTGTTTCCCGAGACCATTTGCTTGTAAAATTGTTTTCCAGCCTTTTACTCTAAGGTAATGTTTGTCTTTGAAACTGAGGTGTGTTTTGCTGGGTAGAGTAGTTTCGGCTGGCATTTGTGTTCTCATAGAGTCTGCTTGAGATCTTCCCAGAATCTTCTAGCTTTCATGGTCTCTGGTGAGAAGTCGTGTGTAATTCTGATAGGTCTTCCTTTATATGTTTCTTGGCCTTTTTCTCTTACTGCCTTTAATATTATTTCTTTGTTTAGTACATTTGGAGTTTTGATTATTATGTGACAGGAGGTATTTCTGTTCTGGTCCAGTCTCTTTGGAGTTATGTAGGCCTCTTGTATGATCATGGGCATCTCTCTCTTTATGTTAGGGAAGTATTCTTCCATAATTTTGTTGAAGATATTTGCTGGCCCTTTAAGTTGTAAATCCTCACTCTTATCTATATCTATAATCCTTAGGTTTGGTCTTCTAATTGTGTCCTGGATTTCCTGGGTGTTTTGTGTTACAAGCTTTTTGCATTTTGCATTTTCTTTGCCTGTTGAGTCAATGGTTTCTATGGTATCTTCGGCATTTGAGATTCTTTCTTCTATCTCTTGTATTCTGTTGTTGATATTGGCATCTAAGGCCCCTGATTTCTTTTTTCCTTCCCCACCCCTTTTTATTGAATATCATCTTCATTTACATTCTAACGCTAAAACCTTTCCCAATTTTCCCCCTACAAAAGCCCCCCAACCCCTCCTCCTTCCTGTGCCTCCACATATATGCCCTTCCACCTGACACACTCCCACCTCCCGCCCTAGGTTTCCCTTTGTTGGGGTCTCTGTTGAGCCTTTACCTGACCAAGGACCATTCCTCCCACTGATGCCCAACATGGCCTTCCTTTGCCATATATTTGGTTGTAACCATGTTTGCCCCTTGGTTCATGGTTTGGTCCCTAGTATGAAGTGTCACTCCTTAACTTTTTTGACAACTTTAGGTTGAAAGCCATTTTTATCCGATATAAGAATGGCCACTCCAGCTTTTTTCTTGGGACCATTTGCTTGGAAAATTTTTTTCCAACCCTTGTCTCTTAAATAGTGACTATCTTTGTCACTGAGGTGGGTTTCTTGTATGAAGCAAAACGTTGGGTCCTATTTATGTATTCAGTCTGTTAGTCTATGTCTTTTTATAGGGGAATTGAGACCATTGATATTAAGAGATATTAAAGAAAAGTGATTTTTGCTTACTGTTATCTTCTTAGTTAAATGTGACATTCTGGTTGTGTATCTCTCTTCTATTGGGTTTGTTGAAAGTTTACCTTGTTCGTTTTTCTACAGTGTGGTTTGCTACCTTGTGTTGGTATTTTCCACCTATTATCCTTTGCAGCCCATGGTTTCTATGGTATCTTCAGCATCTGAGATTCTTTCTTCTATCTCTTGTATTGTGTTGTTGATATTTGCATCTATGGCTCCTGATTTCTTCCCAAGGTTTTCTATCTCCAAAGTTGTCTCCCTTTGTGATTTCTTAGTTCTTTCTACTTCTGTTTTTAGATCCTGGATGGTTTTGCTTAGTTCCATTACTTGTTTGTGTTTTCTTGTAATTCTTTAAGAGATTTTTGCGTTTCCTTCTTCATGACTTCAGCCTGTTGACACAAGTTCTCCTGTATTTCTTTAAGTGATTTTTGCATTTCCTCTTTATTGGCTTCTATCTTTTAACCCATTTTCTCCTGAATTTCTTTAAATGATTTTTGTGTTTCCTCTGTAAGGGCTTCTAACTTTTGGTCCATTTTCTCCTGTATTTCTTTAAGAGATTTATTTATGTCCTTCTTGTGTTCCTCTAGCATCATCATGACCAGCGATTTTAAATTCAAATCTTGATTTTCTGGGGGTTTGTGGTATCCAGGACTTGTCGTTGTTGGAGAATTGGGTTCAGATTCTGCCATATTGCCTTGATTTCTGTTAGTAACATTCCCATGTTTGCCTTTTGTCATCTGGTTATGTCTGGCATTAGTTGTTCTTGTTGTCACTGGCTGGTGCTTGAATCTCCTGTTAGCCTGTTAGGCTATTTCTGCACTGCTGGATGACTGAGTTTCCCCTGGCACAGATTGCTGATGTGCTGACCTCCTCTTGGGTGTTGTTGGAGCCCTGGTGTGTCTTGCCCCAAGCAATGTTATATTCAGGTTGTCTCTGTGAACCTGGTGCTGCCTGTCTGCTCCCTCAGAGAGCAAAGATGGCAGATGCTGTGTGGACCTTTTCCAAGTGCTGATCACTCTGCAGGGCATCCAACCACTGACAGGGTAGGTACACAGATGTCTCACAGACCTGTCTGGGCCCTGGGTACAGGGAGAAGTCTGACAGGCTGAGACCCAAGTGATTTTAGCCTCGGGCTATGTCTGCTTACCTGGCGCTGTCTGTTAGATCTGTCTGGCATCCGGGAGCCAAGATGGCGGAGAGCCCCTCCAAGTGCTCGTCAGTCTGCAGGGCAAATGAGCCCCGATAGGGTTAGCACACAGACGGCCCACAGAGCTGCCCATTTCCTGCGTTCTGGCCAAAACCTGACAGGCTGTGACCCAAGCGATGTTAGACTAGGGCTATGTCTGCATACCTGGCACTGTCTGTTAGATTTGTCTGGCGTCCATGAGCCAAGATGGTGGAGAGCCCCTCCAAGTCAATTTATGTTCTCTTAGGGTCCATATGACATCTGCCCAGGATCTTCTGGCTTTCATGTCTCTGGTGAGAAGTCTGGTGTAATTCTGATAGGTCTTCCTTTATATGTTACTTGGCCTTTTCCCCTTACTGCTTTTAATATTTTTAATTTCTTTACACTAGTGTTTGGTGTTTTGATTATTATGTGACAGCAGGAATTTCTGCTCTGGTCCAGTCTGTTTGGAGTTCTGTAGGCTTCTTATATGTTCATGGGCATCTCTTTCTTTAGGTTAGGGAAGTTTTCTTCTATAATTTTGTTGAAGATATTTACTGGATTTTAAGACGTAAATCCTTGCTCTCATCTATACCTATAATCCTTAGGTTTTGTCTTCCCATTGTGTCCTGGATTTCCTGGATGTTTTGGGTTACAACTTTTTGAATTTTCCATTTTCCTTGGCTGTTGAGTCAATGTTTTCTATGAAATCTTCAGCACACAAGATTCTTTCTTCTCTCTTGAATTCTGTTGTTGATGCTTTTATCTATGACTCCTGAATTCTTTCCAAGGTTCTCTATCTCCAGAGATGTCTTCCTTTGTGATTTCTTTATTGTTTCTACTTCCATTTTTAGATCCTGGATAGTTTTTTTCAGTTCCTTCACTTGTTTGTTTTTTCCTGAAATTCTTTAAGGATTTTTTTTCCATTTCCTCTTTAAGGGTTTCTACCTGTTGACCCATGTTCTCCTGTATTACTTTATTTTTATTTTTATTTTTATTTTTTTTATTGGATATATTCTTTATTTACATCTCCTGTATTTCTTTAAGGGAGTTATTTATGTCCTAATTGAAGTCCTCCATCACTATCATGAGATGTGATTTTAAATTCAGCTCTTGCTTTTCTGGTGTGATGGAGTATCCAGGCTTTGCTGTTGTTGGAAAACTGGCTTCTAATAGTGCCATGTTACCTTGGTTTCTGTTGGTAATGATCTTGCATTTGCCTTTGGCCATCTAGTTATCTCTGGAGTTAGCCGGTCTTGCTGTCTCTAACTTCTCTGTCCTGCAGGCATTTGTTTCTGTCTCCTTGGATTCCTTTTTTCTCAAATGCCTTGCATATAGCTGGTTCTTTTAGGAAGTATCAGGTGATGGAGTCTTCCCTGTGGCAGGCTTGGCAAAGCGAATGCCCTGCAGGCTGCTAGTTCTCAAATGTTCTTCTGCTGCCAGATCTTGAATGCCCTGCTGTTGTCAGTCCTCTAGAAAGTGTCAGGAAGTTGGATCTTCCCAGTGGCAGAAGTGGCATGGTTCTACCACATTCAAAGGAAAAGGGTGGTGGGGAGCGGGGGTGGGGGGGTGGGGGGGAGGGAGTGATAGAAAGGACAGAAGGGGAGTGGTGATCTGGAGGTTGCTGGGAAGTGAGTCTCAGAGCAGCTCTCGGCCTCTAGAGGTGGAGGGTGGTTTGTACTGAATGCCCTCATTCTTCCAGTTCTCTAGAAAGTATGAGGAAGTAGGATCTTCTGTTCACATTTCTTAGCAGGACTGAAGCATCCACACTTTGGCCTTCCTTCTTCTTGAGCTTCATATGGTCTATAAATTGTATCTTGAGTATTCTGAGCTTTTATTCAGTGAGTACATACCATGTGTTTTCTTTTGTGATTGGGTTACCTCACTCAGGATGATACTTTCTAGTTCCATCCATTTACCTAAGAATTTCACGAATAGATTGTTTTTAATAGCTGAGTAGTACTCCATATTGTAAATGTACCACATTTTCTGTATCCATTCCTCTGTTGAAGGACATCTGGGCTCTTTCCAGCTTCTGGTTATTATAAATAAGTCTGCTATGAACATAATGAAGCATGTATCCTTGTTATATGTTAGAGAATCTTTTGGGTATATATCCAGGAGTTGTATAGTTCTGTCCTCAGGTAGTACAATGTCTGATTTTCTGAAGAACCACCAGACTAATTTCCAGAGTGGTCATACCAGCTTACAATTCCACCGTCAATGGAGGAGTGTGTGGGAAGCCACATACGCCACTATTCGCCATTACAAGATGGCGCTGAAGCTTTCAGCCAAGAACCTCCAGTAGTGATAAACAGCTGCATTGCGCATGCACTATGCTGAGTCACTGCCCAGGCCTGGAGCATGTAAGTTGGGGCTTGCTATTTGCACCAATCATATACCAACACGTCCTTCCTAGACCTATTTAAGCAGCACCAGTTTCTGGGCTCAGGGTCTTTCGCTTCCATAATCGAACCTGCAGTAAACATCTGCAGAAGGATCCTGTTGTGGCGTCATCTTTCTTGCTGGTAAGATAGGCGATCACTACAAGTGGTGCTGAAATCCGGGAACTGAACATCTGTGGCACTAGCAAAGACCTCCTGGTGACAGGGAGGATTCAGAACTGCATGACGTGGGTATAATAAGGTAAGCTCTGAGAGATATGCTTCCTTTTGGCGTGGATCCAGTTTGGATTGCTCTCGCCCTTCCTATTCTTTGTTGTGATTTTAGTCCTGTGTTTTTGCCTAAATTGTCATCACCCAGGTAAAGAGTGTGTTTGTTGGGAATAATTGCACATAAATCGGGTGTAGAAAAATCCGTGTGCCCTGTGAGTAAGACTTACGTACCGGAGAAATATCTCGAGAAATTTATAAAAGAGGTAGATAAAATTGCTCCTTGGTTCATAACCATGGGATCACTGAATCTGCCTAGTTGGGAAAAATTGGGCAAAGATATAGAGAGAGCTAGAGAGGAGGATAGGTTAAGACCTGGAATTGGACCTATTTGGAGCCTCATAAAAGCATGTATACAGGATAAAACTTGTGAACAGTTGATAAAAGAAGGACAGAGAGCGCTATCGGATCTACAGGAGAGCATGTCAGAAACAGATCGAGAAAAAAGATTAGGAGCTCCCAAAAAACAAATGCAGAAAACGAAAATGAAAGTAAAAGAAAAACCTGTGCAGAGATATAAGTTAGAGAAAAAAGAAAAGGCCTATAAATCAACATACCCTCTGTCTGACCTTGAGCATCAAGCACTAGATAGCTCAAAAGAATCAGGCGAGGAAGATAAAAATTCTATATTAACAGACAGTGAGGAGGAGGACCTAGAGGAGGCAGCTGCAGAGTATGAGAAAGTACAATATGGACCTGGAAATGGTCCAAGTGCTCCGCATCCTCCTTATTCAAAGCTGGGTAGCTTGGAGAGAAGGAGGAAGCCCAAATGTGGATACTCCTTCTGCACTGAAACCACATGGAGACGGATTAACCATATGTTTCCAGTATTTGTAGGGGAAGATAACGTTAGATTCCACCAGCCTATAGATCACAAGCAAGTCAAGGAGTTGGCTGAATCTGTCAGAGCGTATGGAGTTAATGCCTCATATACGCAATCCCTGGTAGAGAGAATGATAACGACAGCAATGACCCCTAGTGACTGGACATTTGTTACAAAAGCCTGTCTCTCTATGGGACAATATTTAGAGTGAAAGGGCCATTTTAAGAGGCATGATAGGTGCCCCAGTTATGCCTTTCACTAACTCTATTTACTCTGAATTTTTTAAATCTGGATGATGATGGTCGTTCAGCAGCAGATAGGCATGGCCATTGGCCTTGTCCGCCTGCCTTGCAAGCAAAGTGGAAAAATGTGTTAACAAACAAATGCCATGGTCCGGATCCCATATTAATAAGATCCAGGGGAGCTGTCTATGTTTTCCCACAGGAAGAAGACAATCCTATCTGGGTAGCGGCAAGACTAACCTGAGTTATAAAGACCGATGAAACTGTGGTTGAAGATGAAACTATCTCCTGATCCTCCACTTGATCCTGACATTGGATAAAGGAATAAGTATACCATTATGGGCGGTAATTAGATCATGGCCAGTACCTATGCCCATACATAATCAATCTCCTGTTTTGCCTACATTTTTCTCTACAGATGGGAGACTCAATGTACCGTATTTGACACCTTATGGTGATAAACCGCAAAATTATTCCTCTACAAATATTACATTAAATGGCACATGCTTTACTGCAAAGAATTCTTCTCTACCTTGCATTTGGCTTAGGAAAGGATCTGTAGCCTACTGGCTGGATCCCATGAATAATTCTCCAAAAATTTTACAGAATGCTATTCTGGGAACTTTGACCAAAATAAGCCTTGATGCAAGTTCTGACAATGGGATTAACCCCACTGGTTCTTCTTCTTTTAATTCAACTACCTTGATAATGATTCAACATGGTCTATGGCCTTTTAGCCCAGGTCAAGTTAAGAATAAAGATAAGGCTAATTCTACCCACAGACGGGTCTTATCTAACTGTAATCCGGTGGGACAATTTCCACCTGACTATACACCATGTCAATTCCCTCTACATAAAGATAAGGAAATTATTCCTGGGTTTGAGTTTTTCCCACCATATGAAAAGATAAAGTTCAACCTTTCAAAAAATTCTACAGGACCAGGTCCATCCTACTGGCCATGGTACCAGTGGGTTCTTGTGAATAGAAAAGGAGCTTATACAATCCTCACACCATTTGACAGACTTTTTGGAACAAATCATTCCTTGTATAATGTATCTGGCCAAGTAAATAATACCAGGTTAGAAGTTAAGAATTGGAATAAGATGTTATCCAACGATAATATTCCCAGTGCTCCCGTCTGTGTTAAACCACCATTTTTCTTCCTATTGGCCAATGTAAATGAGACACATGGGTTGTTGTGTAATAATACACAACAGGATTGCTACCTGGCAGAGTGCTGAAATGGGACAGAGAATTTGGCATTAATAGTGCAGGTGCCAACGTTCGTTCCTATTCCAGTTGAAGCAGATCCCAAAACATTCCCTAGCAACTCTTTATAGAGAGAAACAGGCTTTTGGAATCACAGCAGCCATTATTACAGCCATTGCAGTGTCAGCTGCGGCAGAAGTTACTGCTGGAATCACTGTGGCAAATCAAGTCAGTTCTGCCACTGTCATTAACCAAGTGGCTGAAAAGACATCAGAAGCCTTAATAAGGATGCAAAGAACTGATGCCCATTTGGCATCGGGGATAATTTTAGTAAACCAAAGAGTTGATTTATTACAACACCAAGTAGATGCCCTGACTGATATGGTTCAATTAAGTTGTGTCTCCTCCACACCTAACATGTGTATTACCCCTCTAGAATATATTACTGACTCTTGTTTTAGTAGCAAAAACCTCTCCAGATACTTGAGTGGACAATGGAGTATTGATTTGGAAGATCTACAATCAAAAGTGCTGGAGATGATCCTTGAACTTAATGGAACCCGTGTTGAACCCGTTACCCTTGGAGATTTTACTTCTTGGCTTACTTCTGCTTTTTCCTACTTTAAGGAGTGGATTGGGGTTGTGTTGTTTGGTGCACTAATATGCTGTGGAGGGATAATATTGTTATGGTTGATGTGCAAATTGAAAGCCCGACAACAGCGTGACAAAATTATCATCACTCAGGTGCTCATGGCTTTAGACAATGGTACCTCCTCAGATGTATGGCTCTCCATGCTAAAAGAGACTTAGGACCATGTGATCTGCCAGACCTTGCACCCCAGGGAGTTATACTCTGTTGCACTGGGATGTGTGGCCTTCACTTCTGATACGGCCCTTGCACAACGCCAAGTTTGTCTCATTGCACGTGTTAGGGCGTATCTGACTAGTCATTAATTTTCATCTTGATCTCTTTGGGGTAAGGAGCTCCATGGATGGATCGATGGAATAGGCTTTCAGCCAAGAACCTCCAGTAGTGATAAACAGCTGCATTGCACATGCACTTTGCTGAGTCACTGCCCAGGCCTGGAGCATGTAAGTTGGGGCTTGCTATTTGCACCAGTCATATACCAACACATCCTTCCTAGGCCTATTTAAGAAACACCAGTTTCCGGGCTCGGGGTCTTTTGCTTCCATAATCGAACCCGCAATAAACGTCTGCAGAAGGATCCTGTTGTGGCGTCGTCTTTCTTTCTGGATTTTAAACTTTCACTTTTTATTTTGTTTTGTTTGTTGCATGAGGACATTTTCATATAAGCAAGTCATGTAGACAATGTTCTCACCCCCCCAACTTTCCCCTTGAATATAGTTTTCCTATACACTTTTGTAACCACACTATGATTGGTGATAGAATGAATTGGAAAACTTGATATCTCAGAGGTCTCTAAAGAGAATCAGATATAATTAAGGATGATTTTATTATCCTAAAGCAGAGGAAAGCCTAGAGCTAAGAGAGTGTCATGGAGTGTAAATCTATGCAATAGATCTTCAGATCCAATGTACTGGAGACAGAAGTGATATGGAGGAAAGCCAGATTTTCTCTGGTTATAAACCTAAAGGCAGTGCTCAGAGAGGCTTGTTCATGCCATTTAATGTAAGACTGTGTGTGTGTGTGTGTGTGTGTGTATGAATGATGTTAGGAAGCCAGAAAATAAGATCAATGTGAAGTGAGGAATTTTGCTTGGCACTATATTTGTTTTCTAAGGCTTATATCTACACATCTATGCTACAATAGCAAGATGAAGATTCCCCTGTCTTCCTGGTTCAATTTCTTGAAAGCCTTGTAAAACATGTTACTTTTCTTGAAGGTTAACTTGACACCATGTGTATTCTTTGTGTCAGTAAGGAATATGTAACATGATTTCTCTTATGTGGGTTCTTGGAAGAATAGGTCTTCACCACTGGACAGGAATGGCCCTAATTGTACACTTGGTTAGGATTCAAGAAGATTTCTTCTAGGTTACAGATACACTAATAATATTTTTGAAGGGAGAGCATGGCAAGAGAAAGAAATGAGGAATGTGAATAGAATCAAAGTAGATATAAAAAATCTAAAGAAATCTTAATAAAACAAAAATGTATTGTTTTTACACAATGGATATATCTTAACAAATTTGTAAAGAAATAGAAGAAAATTCTTGATCTGATATTATTTGAAGATTGCTACATATTTTGCCTAGTAAAGCCTAAAGAAAGGTCATTAGCAGCTCACACCTGAGTCATAGAGATTTATTTATTTACCTTAGATTGCACATGTTTAGCAACTTTCAGGGAAGTAACTCTGCAAGTTAAATCACAAAGAAGTTGCCATTGTTGCAGATGAAGAAGGGTTTGTGTCTTAGTTCCTTATGTACCTATGTTATTGTGCACAATATCAATGATATCCCAACACTGACAGTAATAGCTTCTTCTCCAGACTGGGCTCTGCTGATGGTCAGGGTGGCCATGTTTTATGAGTTGGATCTAGAGAATTAGTATGGGATGCTAGAGGTTTGTGTACTATCACTGTATTTGACCAGCACAGGGGCCTAGACTGCCTTCTGCTGGTACCATTGAACATGCTTATCTCAGAGTTTTTATCCAGAGAAGGTGATTGTGATCTTTTGACCTAGGGCCACTGACACTGAGCCAGGTTGAGTTAGTATACAAGAGGTCATGGAAAGATGTTGGCAATATCAATACTCTTGCTGGGGCACACTAAACATTTGACCAAAACTAATCTCAGGGTTCACAACTGGCCAGTAGTCTTGTGCAGGCTGAAACATGAGATTGAGTCTAGGTAAGTTACTTGTGCAGATAGTGAAGCAGGGAGCAGGATAAAGGGCTAGGCCATGGTAAAATAGCCAAATAGTTCTAGGTCTCAGAAATCCAGAAATCTCCTTGAGCCTTTTACTCTTTTAGACATATTGGAGGTAGTTGATGTTTTTTACTATACAAATTTACTCCCCTTCAAAAGTGGGCTGGAGGCCTATGTAAAGAAATTTCTTCAGACTATGGTGTAGCAAAACTGATGAGGAGGGGTAGAGTCACAGTTCATCCATAGTACCTCTGCTCAGATAATCATCCTAAGCTTCTGTGTTCCCTGATCACAGTAAATTTTCAGGGATTTTTCCATGATCAGTCTCATAACTGTGAGATGAGCTGAGTAACTCTGTGTAGTATCCCTTACCTTCTCTGTTGTGTGTGCATTTTTATCTACAGACATCTGATTCAGCAGAATATGTAGTAGGACCTGTCACCTTAATTTTCTTTCCTCATTCTCAGTTACCAAATTATATTGTGTTCCATTCATAACACTCCAATAAGATATAAACCTGTGGTATTACAATTACTGTTAAATACATTCCTGGGTGATATTTGTCTTGTTATACAAACGTTTCTTTTTATGGAGTCATCAGAAGCCTGACTTCATTTCTCATATAGAGTCTTCCTTTTCTCTTCTTCAATTCTTCTTATAAGAGAATAGCATTGAGCATCAGGAATTAATTTAAAAATTATGCATCATTGACTTTCAAAATCTTATTAAAGGTGTCAGCTGCAAGACCTTTCTAAAAAAACATTTTCCTTCTTATGTTCATGAAAGGCATTAGGATCAGGGTTGTCTAGAATGCTCTGGAAGGCATTTCATCAGAGGTAATATCAGAAAGCCTGCTGAAACTGACCCAATACAACCAGTGTTATAGGTGTCTTCTCAGTTAGGTAAGTATCTAGGTCATTCATAGTATTCCTAAAGAAACTTTGTTCATACATGGACAGACACGTGATTTCCACCTTTCCCATATCAGATACCATTAGAACTCAGGTGCTTTAGTCTAATCCCAAATACACATATAGGTGAGAGGTGGGGCAACTAGAGCCCAGGGACACCCTATTCTTAAAGTGTCCAATAAAGTAAGATTAGTGACAGGTGATGGTGATTCAGTCATGGCAACTCTCAACCACAGGAAGTAGACCTGATCCCGAGTGAAAGACAAAGTCTCAGGGGGCAGTTCTCTCCCAATGAAAATTTACTCTGGACTTAGGGTACTCTCCCAATATCAGCCATGATGGACCTACCCAAGTTCACACCTGGAATTGTACTCTGCCAAAGTACCTTCTCAACTTCCATTTTGTAGTCATACTGTACCCAATAGCTGCTTCTGGCTGCTACCCTGATACTCTATGCTGGTGGAAGAGTATAAAAACAGGAATGTCTCTCTTTAACTGACTCCATAGTCCTTTGATCTGAAAAGTCTTAAAAGGGTGGTTTGAGATGCACCCCAACATCCTAAGACCTGAACAGTAGTGTGTTAGAGAGAAGGCCACAATCTCATCCTTTGACAATCTCTCTCTCTCTCTGTTTCTGTTTCTGTTTCTGTTTCTCTTTCTCTTTCTCTTTCTCTTTCTGTCTCTCTGTATCTGTCTACCTCTATGTCTCTCATGTGCATGTGTGTGTTTATATTTTTATGATATTCTAAGGTTTACATAACCTTGACATTTCAGGATACAGGCAGAAACCTGGATAGTCCTGGAGGGGCTCACTCAGGAAAATATTGCAAATATATTCAATAAATTATATATTATTTTAATAATTTTTAAAACTTTATAAATAAGCACTCCTTTCTCTCTTCCTGACAATACCTCCCATGTCTCATTTCCCAAGTTCATAATCTCTACATTATTATTACTTCATATATAAACATGTGTTTAAGTATATATATATATGTTTACAAACAAATATAAATATATATTCACACACACATATATATATTTAGACACACACATACATTTTAAATGTATATAAATATATATTTAGACACACACACAAACATACACACACACACACACACACACACACACACAGGGAAGGGGTGGGGGAGAGAGAGAAAGAATTTTGGGACTCCTGTCATATTCCTGCCTCCTCCCTTCCCAATTCATCACATCTTCTGTACCTGAACCANNNAGAAATATATGCATGTATATGTATATACATTCACATATACATATATACATGAATATATGTGTATATTTGTGTATGCTGAATGTCTAGATAATGTATTCATGCCTAGATGGAATATTAAAGACTAGGAAAAATATCAAGGCCTTGGTGGAATGCTAATGACTTGGTAAAATGTTACATAGCTACCCTGTCATTTTAAGAAAATTTCTCAGATGATTCTACTGTTACTAGCAAAATTTTTCATGCCCAAGTTGATTACATATTCTGTTACAGTTCATGCTTTGGAATGTAATCACAATGGAACTCAGTAAAATTGCTATGTATACTTACTAAAATGTTTGGAAGCAAACCAAACACCTAGAAACACTTAATGCAACTGTGTATAAACTTTTATGGTACTAGCTTTTATAACTACCCCTAAGATGGACCCCAACATAAGAGATAGAATAAAATATTTAAAATAAGACTTAAATTTTAAGTAGGGTTTGAGTTAATTAAGTTCCCAAGACCTCTTTGGAGAAATGACATCCTCCTTGGCAGACAGAGATGGGCAACTGACACTATAGTTGGCAAGTTAAGACATGAATGTTAGACATGCCCCACTCTGGTTAATAACTTAAGATATGAATGTAAGATAAGGAAAATCCCCTAACAAAGTTGAATACCCCAACTAGCAGGAGCAGGATAAGTCTACAACAATCCTTAGGACATGTTCCTATGGAAATTCTCCTATTCCTAAATCCTGATTGGAGAAATAACATGGCAGTAATGTTTATATATTTCAGGTTTACAGAATCCTGCAGTACCTTAACTCAGTGTTATGGTTCTGCTTCCAAGCTTCAATATTCTCACTGATTGATCAGTCTTAGGGTACAACATTTAGTATACCATCCCTATTTGGCTGAGATCAGTGCCTCAGTGGTTTGAGTGGGAATTCTAATACCCCTGGTAATTTTTATTTTATTCCAAGTCTTTTGATAAAGAGTAACACATTTTCACTCTAGTTGTCTTGAACACTCAATTCCCAGACTATCAAGTACTGGTCTATCAGGCATGAAAGACCATCTCATGTTTATCACTTTTAATCAATTATTGAATTTTCTTCTGTCAAAAATGGGAGTGATCATTAAAATTAGTTCATTTGTAAGCAAAAGTGTTAACATCATCGATTTATGCTGGCTATTTATAAATTTAGGTAACTAAACTAATATTAACTTATGATATTAAGTGCTTTTCAAGATTTTAGGATACATGCAATGAAATGCCATCCATGGCATGACCTAATCACCACATAAAACCAGAAACACTGAATCTAATAGAAGAGAATGTCGAGAAAAGCCATGAATACATGGGAAAAGGGAAAATTTCCTGAACAGAACACCAATGGCTTAAGCTCTAAGATCAAGAATCGACTAATGGTTCCTAATAAAATTACAAGGCAAAAGACACTGTTAATAGAACAAAAATGCAACCAAAAGATTGGGAAAAAATTTTACCAGTCATACATCTTATAGAGAACTAATAAAGAACTCAGAAAGTTATGCCGCAGAGAACCAAATAACCCTGTTAAAACATGGGGAATAGAGCTAAACAGAGAACTCTCAACTTAGGAACCATAGGAATGACTGAGAAGCACCTAAAGGAATGTTCAATACCCATAGTCAACAGGAAATGTAAATCCTAATATCCCTGAGATTCCACCTCACACCAGTCAGAATTTCTAAGATCTAAAAATCAGGTGACAGCAGATGCTGGCAAGGGTGTGGAGAAAGAACACTTCTCCATTGCTGGTGGGATTGCAAGCTGGTACAACCACTCTGGAAATCAGTCTGGTGGTTCCTCAGAAAATGGGATATAGTACTTTCTGAGACCCAGCTATAGCTTTCCTGGGCATATATCCAGAAAATGCTCCAACATGTGATAAAGACCCATGCTCCCCTCTGTTCATAGAAACCATATTTAGCATAGCCAGAAGCTGGATACAACCCAGATGTCCTTCAACAGATGATTTGATACAGAAAATATCATCTATTTACATAATGGAATACTACAAAGCTATTAAAAACAGTGACTTCATGAAATTCACAGGCAAATAGAGGGATCTTGAAAATATCTTCAGTGAAGCAACTCAGCACAAGGAAGGGTCCTCTCCATCATGGTTCTAGTGACTGTCCCCTAACACCTCTTTACATAGATCCAATCACCAGTCTGGAAGCAGTTAGTAGTCTCTGTCATCCTTGGAGTATTTAAGGCAGACAGTTTGGGCCAATCTCATGTTGTGGGATACCTCCTGGGGGTGCAGTAGACAACAAAGTAGTTGAGGTACCAAAGGGTATCTCAAAAGGGGTCAGGTTAAAATGGCAGGGACTGTTCTGGGCTCAGAACAGGAACAAGTGGAGGGGCACCACCCAGCCTGAGCCAGTCTCCAAGGTCAACTTAGCTAAGGTCGGGGAGGGGTGATGGGTATCTGGGGCCTGTAACACTTGGAGCAGGGTGGTTCAGCACCACAGGTGCTATACCCTCCCCCCACACTACCTTCTCCCCTGGGCCTTCTCAGAGCCAGTTGCAGTGCACTGCCATGGTGGAAGTGTGCCTGGCTGCACAGTCCCCCACCAGACTGGTTCACAAGCCCCCTGCCACACCCCACGCCTGAGCGGCCAGACAAGAGAAATGTGAATGATGCACTGTTGGAGGGGTCAGGAAGAATGGGGAGCAGGAAAGGTCCACTAGGACTACCTACATGGCCAGACACATGCAGCCCTGGGCGTTTTGATCACCTGCAAGTCAAACATCCCTACAAGAGGGTCATTATGAGACACCAACACACACAGAGAAAAAGAACTTGATCCTTCCACAGGTGGGCGTTTAGTCTAGGGACACAGAACAAGACACAAACATACACATAGTAAACAGTGATAGGCCCAGTTACAGATATTAGGTGCCCTTGTACATGGCAAGGCATAATCCAGATCATAGCACAACAACTCTCGCTGTTACTCTCCTGCTATTTTCAGAAGGAGCAGAGCTCTCCTGGCTTGACCTCTGTGGTTTTACCATTGGTACATCTACCAGCCGAGCTTACTGCACCAGACAGCATAGGCTCTCCATGCCTCCGGCCTGTCAGACTCTTGCAAGCAAACTGAAAGTTCAGACAAGCTTACAAGACTCTCAAAGGTTTTCACACTTTGACAACCAGTGTGACAAACAGTAAGACAGACAAAAAAAAACAAACCACAGTGTTACCACCATGCTTGAGACCTCTGATTCACTACCCTAGCATGTCCCCACAGGAGGTCAGTTTCCCAGCCAATGCACCAAATGTAAGACTTTTGGTAGTCTTAACTAACCAGAGAGACCCCCTGAGTGGACCACCCAGGGCCAGGAATCAATGCAAATAGAAAGAGGATTTTTATTTATTATCAAGACTGCTGGGGCCACCCTGCACATAGAGACAGAATGACATGTTTCCATTTTTAATTTTCAATTTTCTCTAATTTTTTGTTTAGTTTCTTGATTCTTGAAATACTATAGCTCTAAATTCAAATGCCTGTATGGCAGTGTAAAAACAGTTAATAACAGCCAGGATAACATATCTTTAGTAAACAACAGTGACCTATTGAAGAAGAGAGAGAGTAGAAAGTAAGAACAATAACCCTAGATCCCATAGCCTATCTTTCTCCCAGGAGGTCCTCCTTGACCAGGAATACAGGTGAGACCCTGGCCATCTTACCAAAATCAATCTTCAGATTCAATGCAGTTCCCATCAAAATTCCAACACTGTTTTTCATAGACATGTAAAGAGCAATTCTCAGTTTCATATGGAAAAACAAAAAATCCATGAGAACCAAAACAATTTTCAACAATAAAAGAACTTCCAGGGAAATCACCATCCCTGACCTCAGGCTGCACTATGAAACAATAAGGATAAAACTGATTGGTATTGGTACACACATAGGTCAATCAATGGAATAGAATATAAGACCCAGCAGTACACCCACACACCTATAAACACTTGATGTTTGACAAAAAAGCCAAAAACATACAGTGGAAAAAAGAAAGTATCTTTAATAAGTGGTGTTGGTTTAACTGGTGGTCTGTATATAGAAAAATGAAAATAGACCCATACATGATGCTTAAGTCTAAGTGGATCAAGAACCTCAGCGTGATGCCAGATATACTGAATCTAATAGAAGAGAAAGTGAGTAAGAGCCTTGYACTCATTTGCATGGGGTGGGGAGGATTTTCTGAAAGGAACACCATTGGCTCAGGTTCTAAGATCAACAATTGATAAATGGGAACTCATGAAACTAAAAAGTTCTGTATAGCAAAAGACTCTGTCAGAAGGAAAATTCAGCAACTTACAGATTGGAAAAAAAATCTTCATTTACCATACATATGACAGAGGGATAATATCCAAAATATATAAAGAATTCAAGAAGTTTACCTCAAAAAACCAAAGTAAACAAATTAAAATGGAGTACAGATCTAAAAAGAGAATTCACAACAGAAGAGTGAGTGAAGGGAAAATGGAGAGAATAGACAGGTTCAGGTATCAAGGAGACAGAAGAAAAACCCTGAGGGCCGGGAGAAAGAATGGAAATATGAAGCTTCTGGGGTTGGGGTAGGGTGGGGTTGGGGTTAACCTTTAGTAACGCCATGAAATATGGGGTGGAGGAAGCTCCCAGCATGCAATGTGGGTGACTTTAGCCAAAATGTCCAATGGTGAGGATACAGAACCTAAATAGACCACCTCCAGTAGTCAGAAAGAAACATCAGTTGATTGATTGTGAAACCAAACTTTCAACCCAAAATTTCTCCTGTCTAAAAGAAATGCAGGGAGAAAAGTGGAGCAGATACTGAAGGGATGGCTGACTAGTGACCAACCCAACTTAGGATCTATTCCTTGGGTTGGCACCAATCCCTGACATTATTACTTATGCTATGTTGTGCTTGAAAACAAGAGCTTAGAATGGCTGTTCTCTGAGAGGGTCTATCAGAGGGTGGCCTGGTCTATTCTCAGTGAGAGAGCTTGTGCCTACTCTTGTAGAGATGTGATAACCAAGGGTTGGGGGATTAGCTGTGGGTTCAGTCTCTCAGAAGGGGGGTGGTATTAGCAAGGGGTATTGGGAAGGGGCAACATTTTGGATATAAATAAATAAATAAAATAATTAATTAATTAAAGACCAAGAAATAAAACCACACACTTACAGACACTTGATCTTTGACAAAGAAGCCAAAAATATACAATGGGAAAAAGAAAGCATCTTCAATAAATGATGCTGGTCTAAATGGTTGGTTGAATGTAAAAAAAAAAAATGAAAATAGACCCATATTTGTCACCTTGCACAAAGCTCAAGTCCAAGTTGATCAAGGACTTCAATATAAAACCAGATACACTGAATCTAATAGAAGACAATGCAGGAAAGAGTCTTAAAATAATTGGAACTCCGATGGCTCAGGCTCTAAGATCAAGAATTGATAAATGGGACCTCATGAAACTGGAAAGCTTCTGTAAGGCAAAGAACATAGTCAATAAGGCAAATCGGCAACCTACAGATTGGGGAAAAAAAAAACCCTTCACTAATCGACATCCCATAGAAGGCTAATATTCAAAATTGATAAAGAACTCAAGAAGTTAAGCACCAAAAAAACCAAACAACTTAATTAAAAAATGGGGCATAGAACTAAACAGAGATTTTACAATTGAGTAATATCAAGTGGCTGAGAAGAACCTGAAGAAATGTTCAAATTCCTCAGTGATCAGAGAAATGCAAATCAAAATGACTGAGATTTCACCTTACACCAATCAGAATGGCTAAGATCAAAACCTCAGGTGACAACACATATTCGAGAGGATGTAGAGAAAGAGGAACACTCCGCCATTGCTGATGGTATTGAAAACTGGTACAACCACTCTGGAAATCAATCTGGAGGTTCTTCAGAACATTGGAACTAGATCTACCCGAAGACCCAGCAATATCACTCTTGGGAATATACCCAAAAGTTGCCTCACCATGCCACAGGGGCATGTGTTCCACTATGTTCATAGTGGCCTTATTTGTCGTAGCAAGAAGCTGGAAACAACCTAGATGTCCCACAACAGAAGAATGGATACAGAAAATGTGGTTCATTCATACAATAGAATACTACTCGGATATTAAGAACGAGGACATCCTGAGATTTTTAGGTGAATGGATGGAACTAGAAAATATCATCCTGAGTGAGATAACTCAGACCCAAAAGGACATGAATGGTATAAGCTCACTAATAAGTGGACATTAGCCTCAGAATTCTTTTTTTTTTTTTTTT
>BDUI01000141.1:91470-101538 GCA_002335545.1 Apodemus speciosus
AGAGAGAGAGAGAGAAGGAAAATAGATGTAACTGCATAACAAGCATGCTTCCCTTTCCATGTATCGTTGTTTGTCCTTGGTGCGCCGTATCTGCATGTATGTTTATGTCCTATTCGTGGCATTGTGTGAATGACTGTAATTGTTTCATATTAAAAAGAAAAAAATGGTAAAAATTTCATCTGCTGGCAGTCTATCTCTTAATCTAGCTGCAGTTTACACAGAAGAGGTTGATTTAAGGTGTCCTGTATCAGCTAGGAATCAAACATAGAGAGAAAGCTGCTTTTAAAAAGGGTCAGCAGCCTCAAGTCTAGGACAAGTGGGTTAATGGTTATTTCTCCTAAAGAAAAATCTCTACAATTGTGGTTTTTGGTTCAAAGTGGTTTTTATTCTCTCAAAATTACAGCTAGAAAAAGGAAAATTTTGTTTGGTTTAAGTTTATGAGATTCGTGTAATCATTTTATTCTTCTTTATAATTGGTCTTAAAGGTATAAGTATATTTTGCATGTCTTGACTATATAGAGTATTGGCTTATAAGTCATTGGACATGATTTAAAAGGCATAATGTTATTAAGAAAATGTTAGTTTTACCAGCGACACATGGCCTGATACAATGCACACTTTATTTGCTTTTTTATAATTTGTCTTAAAGGTGTAAGTATGTTCTGCATGTTTTGACTACGGCTTGTGAATTACTGTGCATGATTTAAATGGTGTAGAGTTGGCAATAAGAGGAGAGTTTGGAGCTGATGGCTCGACGTTATGGCCATCTTGAGGACATGGCATCTTGCGACTCATAGAATGCAGGCCTCTGGGATGCTTCTAAATTGGCATAGTGTTTTGTGTGAATCTTAACCTAGAAATTAGGCTTATAAGAAATAAGATTTAAAATAATGTCTCTTCAATTAGTTATACTGTCATATATTTGAACATATAAACTGGCAGACAAACCTTGTGCTGTAAAAATAATGTGCTTGCCATTAATTTTAAAGAAAATAGATAGTTTAAAATTGGGTTTTTCCATAGTTGTAGTTATGCTCTAATATTGCAAGAGAAAATTAAGAGTTACAAAAAAAATTGCCAGTGTGCCATTGGCTGCAGTTTGCAGCCTGTTTAAAGGCTCACGATTCTTATCATATTCTATAAATAAGATAATTTTAAGAATGATAAAAGTTAAAAACAGCTGTGGCTAATATGGGTCTATTGCCATTTTTTCACAAGTTTATTGATACGGTAGAAGCAAAATTTAACCCTTCAAGATTAAAAAGGAGATCTCAATAGAAATTTATTTGATATCAAACAGGTTCCTTTGACTACTATGAAACAATGGGTAGAATTTTTTCCAGGAACCCTGAAATTACAGGTTCCTTTTCTTTGTTATTCAACCCTCATGTCCTTGCAAGACAGGTGGGTTTGGGTCTGGTCTTAGATAATCGGCTCAGATTAGAAGATATTTACATTTGAGGAACCTCATAGATCTCCTTGTAGGATCAGTGGGTGTTGGGCAGATTAAAAAATTCACATTTGAGTTAATGCAAAGCTTAGAGCTTCCTCAGTGGAAGCTTGTGAGGAACTGCTTTTGTCTTGCAGACCCCACCTAGGGAGTGTTTGTCCAAAAGGACATTCTTGACAGACTTATCCAAGTGTGGTTCAAAATGAAGCTGAAACTTACAAAAGGTTAATAAGGCTATGTAGAACTCATGAAGGCATTAAAATTTGGCCTGCCTACTCCATACAAAATTATTATAGATTTAAAGCGTTGTTTTTTGCTTTACATTCTGATAATTATAAAGGCATTTGCTTCTATGAACTAACTTTAAAGAAACAATAAAGCAGTTTCATTGGAAGGTTTTTCCTCAAGGAATGGCTAATAACCTTACCTTATGTGAGAAAAAAATGTTTTGTCTCCGCTTCAATACAAGAAGCTAGGATCTTAATTTTCAGTATATGTTGTTTATAGAATTTTATTACAATCCTTTGCCCTTAACTGTGGGCTTTAAAATTTTTTAAGTAAATGATTTTGAAAAGTTTAAAATTAATTGGTTAAGACATCGCTTTAAGCTTGCCACAAGTGGATTTAATCCTCTAATGTTTTAAAAATAAATGATGCAGCAATCAAATTGATTATTATTGATGGTTGATCTATTACATGACAACTCTTTTTAAGCAAAATTAATAATTGTTATCCAAAAGATAATTTGTTACAATTTGTCTTTATATTTCTATACATGCATACCATAAAAAAATATCAACTATGGGAATAAAGTTTATATAATTGGATCACATCCTTATTCTTTTGAGTTTTCCCCTGCTTCAGCACAGATAACTGACTTGGGTGCTGTAGCGGCTATTTTTTTTTATTATTGGATATATTCTTTATTTACATTTCATTTCCCTTTTTCTGGCTTCCCCGCCCCCCCCCCAAAAAAATGTCCCATATGAAATAGCTATCTGGGGTACATAGAAGGAGAGAACTGGATTGGAGAATGGATTATGAGGAGAGTGGCATGGGGAGGCAGGATCAGATGTAGTAATTGCAGGGCAGAGAAAATGGAAATTGGTGTTGGGAGGAGTAATCTTTAGGATGTGCCAGAGACCTACAATAGGAGCAATCCCAAGGTGTCTATTGGAGTGACTCTAGCTAAGACTCCTCAAAGTGGGTGATATGGCCACTTTCTTTAATCAGGTAGGATTCTCAGTGAACAGCAGCCCACCCACAAAACCTTTGACCCAAAATGTCTTCTGTTTACAAGATGCGCAGGAACAAAGAGCAGAAATGGAGGGAATAACCAACCAATGACTAGTCAAAATTGAGACCTATCCCACAGGTAAGAATCAATCCCTGAGGCTATTAATGACACTCTGTTATGCTTGCAGACAGGAGCCTAGCATAAATGTTCTCTGATAGATTCTACCCAGCAGCCAATGGAAAGAGATGCAAAACATGAGATGGAGCTTAGGGAGTCTTATGGATGGGAAAAGGATTGTGGTGCTTGAAGAGGACAGGGATTCCATGAGAAGACCAACAAAGACAACTAACCTGAATCTTGGGGCCTCCCAGAAAGTGAACCACCAACCAGTGAGCATGGGCTGGACCTAGGCACCCAGCACATATGTAGCAGATGTGAAGCTTGGTCTTCATATGGGTTTCCCAATAACTGCAGTGGGGTCTGACCCAGAATATGTTGCCTGACTGCCTGTGGGTTCTGTTCCACTAACTGGGCTGCCTTGTCTGGCCTAAGTGGAGAGGAAGCACCTCATCTTGCGGTGACTTGATGAAGGGACTGGAGGTAATGTGTGTGGGTGGTGATACTCAGAGAGGGACTCCATTCTCAAAGGAGAAGGGGAAGGATGCATGGGGGAGGATATGTATGAGTAGATACTGGGAAAAGAGAGGGAGCTGTTATTGAGATGTAAATGAATAAATTAATTAAAATAAAAGAGGCAATCATGTGATTGCAATCATTCAGATATTTGACAAATAACTTTATCCTTTATTCTGGGGAGTTTTGTGGGTTGTTCTACTGTCTCATATGGTTTCTAGATTACTACTACTCAAAAATCTATTTTCTTTTGAATTCAAAATGTTCATTAGCTTCATGCACCTAGAGATATATACTTATTCAAGTTCTTATATAAACAAGAGTGAGAGCCATGTCTTTGAACTACAAGCTAAATAATCATTTTTGCCTTATGAAGTTAACTCTCCTCAAGTGATGCCATAAAAAAGTAGAYTAATAATTACCAGAATTATAAACTTTTTCACTAGCACATTCCTTTTCCTTTCTGGATCATTGTCTATGTTTATTGATAAAGAAATTAACAAACTCACAGATAAGTAAAAAATAGGAGGTAAAAATTAAAGATAGTAAGAGTTTTGGTTTAGAAGAAATGAATGCTCCAGCAAGATATGGACTAAGATGTTAAAACATACACCAGTAGTATGAGTATATCAGAGTTTGATAAAAAGTGAAATCATTTGTTATTTTCTATCAGAAAGCTGCATAATAAAACAATTTTTATTATCATGATTCTGAAAGATGTTTCAGAACATTGTATCTGGCCCTTTGACTACATGGTATTTCTGCTCCAAGAATGCTACCAGTATGTCCTCTGTCTACAGACAACTAATTCTGTCTACAGAACTCCTCCCAAAAGGAAACTTCATGAAGGGCTCTCTTTCTGATATGTTCTTGTGTTTTACTGAATAAACCAGAGTACTACAAGCTTTAAAATGTTTTATTGATTTTTGTATTTCAAAGGTAAACAAGATATTTAGAAAATTTCTAAACAAGGACAACAGAGGTTAATCATTATTACACCAGAGATCATTACTTTAATTTTCAATTTTTATCTACCCTGACATGTAATTTATAACTAAGTTTTTCTGCACCTCGATTTCCCATTCAGTAGAGTACAAAATCCTGGTTTCCTCAAAAGCTGTCCTCTCATATACAGAAGCAACAGTTTCAGCTTTTGTCAAGTGTTAGCTGCACCTTCATGTATATAGACACCATCACACAGGGTACAAAAGGAGACAAGTGACCTAGAACTCATCTCTCAAGATACCCAATGGTGCTTTCTCTTCAAGAAGATAATCACAATTTTATCACTTTTAATCTCTGGCCTGAATACTTATTTATATCACTTTGCATATGGGATAGGAAGGGCTTCCTAGGAATCAGGATGAAAAGTACACACAACCATTCTTGGCCACACACAAGTTTTAGAAGTATACTTGAAGTTTTATAATGAGTAAAGATTGCTTTAGAAATAAGACCAAGGTGTGAGTGGGAGTGGTGAGGGGACATTGATATTTCAAATCTAATAAAATAGTTAATGTACAGGAATGAAAAATCAGGTAAAACGAAGACCTTCACTACTGATGGACACAGAATAAGCTTATCCTGGTCCGTGTTTGGGACTTGCACAGGAAGCAGAATACCCAGTGCTGCACATCATTTATTCTACTTCTATCTAACAGGTGATTTAAGAATGAGAAGGAAGAGACTTGGTCTGTCTGGAAGAAGCTGGTCCCCTGCCAGTTCAGAACCTGACACTTTCGGAAAGTTAAACTAAGTCAGGAGATGTGGGAAGCTCAGTCCACAGAAACTTGGCTAGTTATTCCTTTTCCCACCTCACATCCTTCCTCTCAAAATAATTAAACCCTAATTAAGCTGTAAATAACTTTTGAGCAAAACAGATGCTGTAACTGGGAGAGAGGGAAGCTGTACTTCAGAGACTGAGGCTCTGCAGTGCCCTTCTTTCCCCCTGACACTCTGACGCTATGAAACCTGAACTCTGCAGACACGATGGAAGCTAAGAGTCCCACAGATCCAGAAGGTGCAAATATGACCTGGCAAGTGTCACCTTCCCAGAGGTACGCCAAAGCCTCTCTGCACCACAAAGGTCCAGACACAGAGTACACACAGCTGTGCTATGGAAACATTCATTAAAGCAGAAGTCTCTCTGTAACTAAGCCAGGGAATTGTTGAAAGTCTCTTTGAAACTTAGATCCTCCCCTTTCCTGACAAGGCTGGTCCCTGGCTCCAGAAAGATCAAAGGATATAAGTTCCTGGATGTACAGAAATGAGAAAAAAACTGACGCATTGCTATCTATTGTACAAATGGAATCATGACAGGTGAGTCTTTGTCTAAGGTTGTCATCTTGCATTTTTTGAAAAAAAAAAAAGGAATCATGTTTAAGATTATATCAAAACTTTGGAGGAAGTCAGGACAGGAACTCAGCAGGGCTGAAACCTGAAGGCAGGAGCTGGTACTGAAGGCATTGAAGGGTGCTGCTTATTGGCTTGCTTCCTATGGCTTGCTCAACCTGCCTCCTCATAAGACCCTGGATCACAAGCCCAGTGATGGCACCACTTACCATGGGCTGTGCATCCCCCATTGACCGTTTACTGAGAAAGTACCTGACAGTGGGATCTAATGGAAGTATTTTATTTATTTATTTATTTATTTATTTATTTATTTTATTGGATATATTCTTAATTTACATTTCATTTCCCTTTTCCTGGTTTCCCTGCCCCCCAAATGTCCCATATGTCTTTTCTTAACTGAGCTTCTTTCCTCTCTGATGACTCAAACTTGTGTTATGTTGACACACAAAACCAGCCAGTACAATTGACTACTTGTAAACTAGATACACAAACACGTCACTATTAAGCCACAACCCTTCTATCTTATTCATCTCTGAGCTCTAACATAAAAAACAAAAATAAGAGTTCCACAGTCTTTACAAATTCAAACACATTAAAATTTTGATGACTTTTAAATATCCAATCACTTATTTAAGTCCTAAATGTCTTTTAAATGTTCAAGGGCTTTCAGATGTGGGCTCCCATAACAATAAAAAGTAAATTAAATACCTTCTCTAAAAAAAGAAAAATCAGGGCACAGTCACAATCTGAACCAATCAAAACTAAACTCCATCAGTATAAATAACTCAAAGTCTAATGTCTGAGATCCTCTAAAAATCTTGGATTTTTTTCTCCAGCTCTGCATCTGTAGCACAGCTTGTCTTCTAGGGTCCAGCTAGTTCCAATCTACTGCTGCTGCTGCTGCTATTATTGGTGGTAGTACCATCTCTAAAATGCTGGAGTCTTCCACTGCAACTAGGCTGCACATTCACCAATAGCACCTCATAGGATCTCTCCATGATGCCAAGCCTCAACTTCTTTGCAATGAGCCCTTCAGTCCTGGGCCTTCAACAGTCACTGCAGCTGCACCTTCACCATTGGCCTTTCCTGGCCTCTCACAGTGCCAACCTCAGCTGTCCTCCATGACCTCTTCATGTGTTCAAAACCACTACCACCTGGGTAACTCTTATACATTACCAAGTCCTGCTGCCACCATAAAGTACAACTTTGGCTAACTGTAGAACGCAGTTTTTTGTGCTCTAAGAAAACACTTTCCAGAAGATTTTACCTCAGTGCTTAATCACCACAACTTTCTTAGCTCCAGCTAACCAGTATCAATTGTCCCAGTGATACAAAGGTTTCACTTAAGTAGTTTTGATGTCTTGTTATTCACAGGTGAGTCTTCAGCTCTCCCTGACAAGAAAAATAGAATCTTAAATCCAAATAGCAAATGGCCTTATAGTCTTTCATCTTTGCTTTGAAAAGTGACAAGCCAGCCATCTTCTGGACTGCTCATAACATTTTTATCTTCCAAGCTCCTACAGAACATCCTACAGAAGTCTCAACACTCAATAAATTTTCTAGTCCAAAGTTCCAAAGTCCTTCTACAATCCATCCCAAAATATAGCCAGGTCTGTCACAGCAATACCTCACCACACTGGTACCAAATTTTCTTGGTGATGGTGTTTTGTTGGAGCAATAAATACTAAGACATCTAGTTTCAGAGCTTTTTTATTAAAGGCTTTAAAGTATATAACTTAAAGAACCAGCCCAAACAAGGACTTTCTAAGTAAATCATTGAGATATGATGCAAAAGAAAGTCATATAAGAACCTGGGAGGGGGTGAAGAGCAATATGTTCAGTCTGTGCCATGAGAGATAATTGCTCAGCATTAAGAATAGAAAGAACATACATGATCATTGATAAAATGTGAGACAAGATAGACTGGAATTTGGTAGCTTAAACTGGTGATATTCTGGACTTTTCTCTGGAAATTCAGAATTGAGTCCAAGTTAAAATGGTTTAAGYTATAGGGCTCCTAATTACCTCCTCAGCTCTTCTGGGCCGGGCCTGAGACACGTGCATGCATTGCACAGAGACATATACAGATATTCATACATGTAAAATAAAAATAAAATCTAAAAATTAATTTTTAAAAACTTGTGTCAGTTAAGACTAGTATCCTATCAAATCCAAAATGTCTAAATAATTTAATTTCTTACCAAAAAGTAGCCCAGAAAATGAGTACAGTTGATTTGTGCAAGAAGAGGAGACTGACTGTCAGCAAATATTTTGGCAGCATGTGTGAAAGGGAATTTGGCTTCATCCTCTTTACAGGATTTTTGAATCTGAGCACTGATTCAAAGCTGAGAACTCACCTATGAACAGTTCTAGGGTTCAAGTCAGATGAATCTAGATCTGGTGGTCTTTCCCCTTACATAAAACAGGTAGAATTCTGGTAGAAGTTCTAGGATGCTTGAGTTTTACAATGATCCAATAGCTTGATGAGCCTATCAAAGACACTGCTCCTCTGTTTTGAGCTATTCTGATCAATGTTATTTTCATGACCACAACAACCTTCTCCACGATGATTAAGTCTCACCAATTGTTCCTTTGAAATCGGATCATCACAATTTGACTAGAGGTTCTATGTCAACTGGAGAGCCCCAGGACAGAATGCTGGTCCCTTGCATTCTCATTAAATAATTTCCTACAGCAACCTTAACCAAAGGACCCTGGTTCAATTCCCAGGACACACGTGGCAATTTACAGCTGTCTGTAATTTCATTTCCAGGGGATTTGATGCCCTCACATAGACATACATGCATGCAGAATATCACTATATGATGTATAAATCAAAGTCCCAGGAGATAGTGAATTTTGTCCAAGGGAAACCTGAGAAGCCACCTGAAACTGCCTGAGAAGTGATTTGAGCCATGGAAATTGATTTTGTTGCAAGGGTGTGTGTCACTACGATATTTAGTGTACAAAGCAATATTCTGACACATGTACACATGCATGTACCTTCACATGCAAGCACATTGTGAATCATTAAAAATAAATGGTCAGCATGTTTATGTAGAAGGAGTTTTAGTTTCTTTAAAATCCCAGTTATGTTATATGAATATGTTTTTGTTTTATTCTCAGGTGTGGGATATGGGGCTGCTTCAGTTTGTCCACAGCCCTTAACTATGATTGTCACATGCTCTAAGAGGGATACAGTTTTTGCAAGCTGCAGATAGTTTAATTCTGAGGACTCTGAAGAGGGTATAAATGGGAGAGCCCAGAGAGGGACTGTGGAGGCTGCTCCTCGTTGCTGTTGTCAAATGGATGAATTGGATATCCTGATGACAAAGATTGGACTTGCCCCTAGGAGTCTGATGACCCTGATAAGCAGGAAGTAGTTTAAAGAGGTCTAAGCCTCCTTTCTCCTCTAACCTTCTTTCTCTCCTACCTAGTGTTGGGGGGGGTGGCATGAGAGATTAGGGTGGAATAAATGTGGTAAGGATGGTTGACATAAGAATCTAATAAAATAGCTAAAAATAATACATCAACATGTTTATAATTTCATTGTCTCTTTCCCTAGTATTAACTAAACTGTGTTTGAACCAGATCCAGAATCTGAATATCTCTGAATCCCCCACCCCCATATTTCCAAACTTCTTAATTAGTTTTTGGGAAGGTTCTACACAGATTATGTAAATTCATTGAAATCAAAGCCTTATGAAGAAATCTGCTAAATATCAAGAGAACAATGAGTTAGTTACAGCAAAATATAAAAATATCTGGAAATATGATCATTTAAAAACTGTATTTTGTCTAAGCAAGAGACACACACAGACACACACGCCCACACACATATATATAAAACAGAGGTGAAGAGAGAGAGACAAAGTTACCCTATAGAGAGGATAATATTCTTGTAAGCTATGGACTAACAAATACTGTAGTGCTTAGTCGGGGACACTACACTTTGAGTTATTGGTCAAAGGTATCCAAAGACCTACAAAATTTTATAGGTTACAGCCATTGTCCTTGGTTACTTTCCCAGAACTTGAAGGCAAATTCGTATTGATGAAGCTATGACAAACCTTACATACAGGAATAGGATGAATCAAGCTTTTATTGACCTGGATGCCTCCTCCTTGAGGGCTAGTTCTAAACAGTATTATAAAATGATGAGATTCTAAGAGAGAAAAGCAAGCATTAGTTATATTCACCTGTAAAACATGAAAACCATAATAGATAGTTGGACTAGCAAGATAATTTTTATGGTTCAATAGTGGTACACATACCTTGGGGTAACCAACAGCTGTTTAATTATATTTCTTTCTTTTTTCTTTTTTTATTGGATATATTCTTTATTTACATTTCATTTCCCTTTTCCTGGTTTCTCCGCCCTCCAAATGTCCCATAT
>BDUI01000141.1:112514-123658 GCA_002335545.1 Apodemus speciosus
TGCTTTGGTTCCTCTAAGAAAGGGAACAAAACAGCCACAGGAGCAATAAGGGAGACAATGTGTTGAGCAAAGACTGAAGGAAAGGCCACCCAGAGACTGCCCTACCTGTGGATTCATCCTATAAATAGTCAACAAACCCTGACACTACTATGGACAACAAGAAGTGTATACCAAAAGGATCATGCCATGGCTGCCTCCAGAGGGGCCCTGCCAGAGCCTTATAAATACAGAGGCAAATGCTAACAACCAACTATTGGACTGGGCATGAAGTCCCCAATGGAGAAGATGAATGATGGTCCAGAGGAGATGAAGGGGTTTACAGCTCCATGGGAAGAACAATGATTTCAGCCACCCAGATTCCCCAAGACTCCCAGGGACTGAACCATCAACCAAGGGGCACACATGGTTCCAGCAAAAAATGTGGGAGAGGAAGGCCTTGTTGTGCATCAGTGGGAGGAATGGTTCTTGGTCAGGTAATGGCTCAACAGAGGCCTGAACAAAGGGAAACCGAGGGGGGGGGGAGGAGGGAGTGTGTTGGGTGGAGAGGCATATATGTGGAGGCAGGGGGAAGGAGGAAGCGAAGGGGTTGGGGATCTTAGGGGAGGGGAGATATCAGGAAAGGTTTTACCATTGATAATGTAAATGAAGATGATATTCAATAAAAGAAATAAATTTTTTTAAAAAATCAAGCTGTTAATTATATATATATGTGTGTGTGTGTGTGTGTGTGTGTGTGTGTGTTTACAATTGCTTAAAATTGTTCCCTTTTTAATACTGCTAATTCTTAATTTTTACATTTGTTTATGCAAAAGTAATTCAAGTTAAAAAGATATGTTCTTTAAATGACTTTCCCCTGGATATTTGAGAGCTGATCCAAAGGCTGGAGAGACAGCTGTGGTTGTTGGGAGCTGAGGTTTTCTATTTTATGGTTGTGAGCCTGAAGATATGGCTCAGCCATTAAAGGTTAGGCCCTCAATCATGGAGTATGGGAGCTCAGATCCCAGGAACCACATGATGGCTCACAACCACCTATGATGGGATCTGAAACTCTCTTCTGGTGTGTCTGAAGACAGCTACAATATACTTATATATAATTAATCTTTAAAAAGGTGTGTGGACAAAGACTCCTTAAGGTAAGGCACATGAAATTTGTATACCAGACAGACTATAAAGAAACAATTGGCTATGTAAGCATATTCTTTATATCAAAAGGGTAATGGCTTAAAAAATAATTTTGTATTTTTGTGCACATCAGGACTTAATTAATTATTACAGATAGATGATAATCATATTTCTAATTTAGAAAATTAAAATCTCTGCATGCGACTAATGATTCATTTTTAGGCTTTCTAGTTGCAACCATTCTAACAGAAAAAGCAACTAAAAATGCTATGTTTGTTTTCTATAATTGTATAGTTATTNAGCAGAGACACTTCAGTTGTTGTTTGCTGTCTCATTTCACACACTTCTATGAATGCAATTAAACACCAATTAATACTGAGGTGATTCCTGAGACATAGTAATGAATTAATTGTGGAAGGAGAGGAATGGTTGTACTCTAAAGGGACAGATCCTTTAGAGACATCTTCCTCAGTGACAGCATTGTAACTGTGACATCTGAGTTCCTGGAAGAGACGAGTTAAGACAGCCGAGGCTCCATAACACAAATGCAATTCCAGGAGGCTCATCTTCCAGGACAAACTCAGGACCTGACTGCACCACAGCTGCCAAGGTGAGTAGACCTGGACTCTCTGGTTTATAGAAGTGCAAAGTAAATGTCCCATGGAAGAACAAATATTAATCTCTTTTGTAGTATGCCAGGGAGTCAAAGAGAGGGTTTGTAAGACTTAAAACCTTCCCTCTATAGCTTATACCTAAGTTTATGTGGCTGAGTGAGAGAAAGAGAGAGACAGAGACAGGGAAACAGAGACAGAGACAGACAGAGATCCTTTCCAGCACCTGTCAAACCATCATTGCTTGAGCCTCTCTTTCCAAGTCCAAGATTATATGTCTTTAGAGAACTCTGGGGTCTTGTCATAGGTCCTCATCATATGCTTTTCTTTTTTTTGAAAATAGAAAGATGTCTCAGTTTCTGTCCAGAAATCACTTTGTATTTGACCTTAATTTGTACCTGAATCATTGTTCTGTTGCCTGAATTAATTACCTACATTTTTTCACCTGATGTTTATTGTATCACAATGTTTAGAATGGACCATTTTTCACTTTTTATTATTTTCCTAAGTCCCATGTACATGTGTTTAAATTGAAGGTATTATTTGTGTATCCATCCCTAACATCTCCCTATCTCCATGCATACGAGTACACACATGCAAATCAGCTTCACTTGTTACATGCCTGTTCCTGAAGGGCTCTATTGTCAAAAATTTGTTCTTTCAAGAATTCTTATTGCTCTGCCAGACTGTTCACTTAGCATCATTTGAAGGCACTACCCTTAAATTTGGCCCAGTATTGTGTTCAAGGAGCTCTAATCTTACACTTATTTGAGGCTTCAGAGCCTGGGATGGCTGCTTCTAATGCCATGTGTTGCTCGAATGGTATATCATCCATGAATTTGAAAGCAAAGTTTATCTTCTAAAACAGTTTGCTGTTGTGTTCCAAAAGCAATTTGGAGTGTGGGGCTGCCACACAGAGGTGGGGTACTTGTCTCAAAAATGTGAAGCTTGAGATTCAATGCCTAGGGCAGTCAAAAAGAAAAGAAACTAAAAAAAATTATGGCAATCCTTGAACTTCTCCCCTCTCACATTCTTCATCTTTATTCTGTGGTAATGAAAAGTAATGTCTTATCTATCTCAAGTTAATAATAAATCTGATTCCAGGCTATGGGCAGTTAGTAAGATGAGACAACTGGAAAAATAATAGTCCCTAGAAAGGCAGGAAAAATGAAACTCAAGATAATATTTGATTAGTACATAGGAGCGTCAAATTATATGGAATGATAAAATATTCATTTTATAGTCCAGATGTTTCACTTAACTTGGATGTGTTAGTGCTGGTCAACCTCATCACATGAAAGGTTTAGGGTTGGGGAAGCCTTTCATAGTGCACTGGTGCACCTTTTACTGACCCCACTGGTCAGACAAAAACAAAGATCTAAAGGAAGCACCTGATATGCCAGAAGCCAGGGGCTACCTACTAACAAGCAGGGAGGCAGCTGTGTTGTCAGAAACGTTCAGGACGGAGAGATCTGAGGCACATGTTTAATAATGAGAATGCAATAAATGCCAGGAGATCAAAAGGGGAAAACAGGATGATGTGTAGACTCTATCTAAACATTCAGAATACAGGCAAAGTGGAAATTCCTAGGGATGAGCTCAGATATCCTGATGCCTTTAATTCCCATGAAATATTCCACAGTCTTGTGGAATGATTTCATGACTGAGTGTCCTGTAATAGTTTCCTTTGAGATTGAAACGTTTTCCCATGCTTCAAGGAAGCTCTTTAAGCAAAAAGGTAAAAAATTAAATAGCTTTGGATAATCCTTAAAACTGAACAGATCTACTAGGACCCTCCCTGCCAGAATAGACAAAACAAGCTGCAAGTCCTTTTCAGTCTCAGCTAAAGTACAAAAAAAAGCACTCAGGAAACTAAAGCTGTAAAGAAGACTAACACCAAAGCAGCTGCCTGGGAGAAGGAGATACCAGAGGAAGAGCCTGGTGCCAGAGTCACTTGGAAAGGGCACTCTCGATGCTGTTGAGCATCCTGTAGGCTGTGCAGTGTCCTCCAGTTTTCCCAGCTTTGTGAGCTGTGACTCATGCTGGGCTGGGTCTCAGTAGTGCAGATGTGTTTGAGTCATCCTCTAAGTAACCCTTCAGCCATATTCTTGGATGTAACTCCAAGGAAAAGCCTTTGTCCACCATGTTAGACTTTTGTGTCATCTATTCTTGGTTTTGCTTTCTTGGATCTCTATCTGATGCTGAGTTGCATCTCCACAGCAAAAGTTGTGTCACATAACAGTGAGACACCAGGCTGGCATTCACTGATGTGAAAAAATAAAATCCTCAAGCAGGCATGATAACATATCCAGTAATCAAAGCACTTAGGAATTGAAGGCAGAAGGATTTGGAGTTCAAGTTTATMCTCAGCTATGTACTAAATTCAAGGTCAGCCTGGATTACATGAGACCCTGCCTCTAAATAAAAAGACAGACAGAAAGAAAGATATCAATAGATAGGTGATAGAGATGATATGAGATAGATAGATAGATAGATGATAAAAGGATAGACAGACTGATAATAGACAGGCAGACAGACAGACAGACAGACAGACAGGCAGGCAGACAGGCAGGCAGACAGATGGATGAACAGGTGACAAATAACAAAATCTTTTCTGTGATTTAAGTCTGAGAGTCAGTTTGCACTGATCAGGTTCAAAACAGCCCAATGCTAATGAGATTGTCAACAAAGACAGAAGCAAAACAGACTTCACTAAAATCATAGTTTGTACCAAATTCATGCAGCATCTACAGAATCCCATCAAAATTTATATCTGCCAAACACATCTAACAGTGAAACTCCAATCTGCTTGATACAAGAAATGATTATTGGGATCCATAACTCATGCTTTGTCCTTATTTCARATCAGCCAGTAACAATACTAATAGCTTTTTCCTGCTCCAACTAAATCAACATCAACTCACTCTGAATTGTCCAGGACACCTTAGCTGTCCCCAAGGTCATTCTGTGAGAGCTCAGACCTCTGCTAATGACCCTYCCGGACAGTGTAGTGTTCCTCTGGAGTTTGCAGCTTGATTATTTTGATTTTCAGGCTAGAGACTTCTTCCTAGATTTTTGACTTAGGCTTTAATTGTCAAATCCTATCTGCAAAAGTTAGAAATTTCAGMTTAGAACTAAGGACTGTGATATACCACTGAATATTTTAGCAGTGAAGTCACACAGTTAGTTTACAGCTTATAAATAAATCTCTGGGAAACTATATTATAGATTATCAAAGATTTAAAACTTGGACTCTGAAAACAACTCTGAAAATTTTGGTACTCCAAAGGCAAGATCAAGAGNGGGAGGAGAGAAAGGATGGTCAGATCTGATTTCTAAATCTAGAGGTTGTAAGAGAAGAGCTTTCATCAAATGCTCATTCTAAAGTAAACATACCAAGAAGGTTTACTTTACTGTTTATTTTCTACTCCACTGATGCTTAGAATCTCAAGAGAATTTAGAGAGACCAGCTCATATATAACCTAGGATCTGGGTAGAAATCCCAGAGTCAAATATTGAATTTTCTTACCTGCTATTTTGCTATAGGTAAATTTGAGGGTTACAGTAGAGAAACAGAGAAGGTCCTGTCCAGTTAATACTCACTCCTTGTGAATCTTTCTTAATTTGATTGGCACTAGGGGGATCATACCACACTGTCTTCTTGAATGTTCTTAAAATTGTATTCTTTGCAATTTGCTGGCACTTTGAGCATGAGACAAGAATCCCATCTTATGAAGAATATACATTTCAGTAAACTTCAATTAGCATGATAAACCCATTGGTCCATTTCAAAGGAGAATATTCTCACCCATTTAGCTGTCTACATACCAGATATGAATTTACATAGTCATCATTGTTAAAAAGCAGCATACTATATACACAACCTCTCCATTCCCTGTCTCTTTGCCCAGGAGTTAAGGAAATCGGAAGGAATTGCTTGACCTGTAATCTGTCCCCCTGAATAATAAGCAGAAAACATTCAATGACTCTCATAACTAAGAACTTCAGATGTTTCTTTTCCCAACCATAGGGCAGACGGGGAAGCCAGGGAAGAAAACAGTTTTTGACCTACTTCCTCATTCATATGGGTCATTGTGGTTACCCATATTGTTCTCCAATGCTATAATCTGCACCACAGATATAGGCACCTTCATCCTCTGGCTGCATGTTGGAGATGGTTAAATATCGATCAGCTCCAGAGCTGGAGCCAGAGAAGCGTTCAGGGATCCCATCCCCCTTACTGTGGCTTCCATCATTCTTAAGAAGCATCAAATACTTAGGAACCTTCTCTGGATGTTGCTGGTACCATGCAATGGTGTAGGTACTGTGCTCTTGACTCAAGGTGCAGGTGAGTTTGGCTGAGCCTCCGAGAGAGGCAACAGCAGTTGGTAACTGAGTCAGCACAGGTTGGGAGAAAGACCCTGAAAATAGAGAAACTTGTTATATATGTGCTAGGATATGAGGAGAAGGTAGAATATATCTCTCTGTCAGATAGTTTCGGTCAACTGGAGAACAAGGTGCAGGTGACTCTCCTGACCTGTACAATGAAGGAGGAAGAAGAAGAGAGGAGTCCAGGCCATGGCGCAAACACCTGTAAGTRTTACTGAGACAGACATGATGTAGGTCTCTCTTATAATTCTCAGAGAAGTGAGAGAATCATTCATGCAAATTTTCTTGGTCAACCAAATCCCTAATTGAGTGTGTGGCATCAAAATTATGCCTGTCATTTCCTGTCTAAGACTTCTCAGTGGTCTACAGTGTCACCACCTGCTGTGCCTGCTGAAGCCAGAGAGAGATTTCTATTTGTCTTCTCAGCTAATGGTATTTAGTGGCAGCTATAGATCCCCCCTTGATCAAATTCAGTTCTATCATGTCTGTGTCCATGTGACTTTCCCCAGGGCTATGACCACCACTTTCTTTTTCTTTTTTTTTTTTTAAATTCATGGGTCTTTATTGAGTTTCACACTATCAGAAACAGCCATATTTATCAAGACCTGTATAGATAAATAAAGCATTAAAACTTCCATAAACACTAGAGAAACAGCTCAGTGAATAAGCACACTTGCTCAACAGACTTGAGGGCCTGATTTGGGATCCTCAGCACAAAAATAAAAAGCCAAGTATGGTCAGATGCCTACCCAGAACCCTGGAACTCTTGACGACAGAAACAGGAGGATCACTGGGATTTGATAGCTGCTGACCTAGGCAAAACCCGTTGATTACAAGTTTCATTTAGAGACTCTTTTCAATAGAATAAGATTAAGACAATTAGAACAGGATGTCTGATACGCTCTTCTGGCCTCTGTACGTACAGGTACACATATGCATACAGGACCTGTATGCATATACAACAAAGATATTCACAAGAAACATTAGCCAAAGTAAGGTCTATTTTAAATTCTTATTTTAAAAGTAACATAAGATTGCATAGAAAAAATACAAACAGCATAAGTTTCATGAATTTGTTCTGTGGCAATCTTAAGAGCTCATATGTCCAAACTAACATTAACCAATTTAAATACTCTTTCTGGAGTTTTGTTTGTTTGTTTGTTTATGTTTTATAATAAAAACATTATGCACACCATGGAAACCCTATTAAGAAAAAAGTCTAAGTTTATTATCTATGATTTGATACAGTAAACTAACTTTCAAGTACTCTTAAATTAAGAAAAATAGGAGACATAAATATTATATTAAAATTTGGGAGAAAAGGGAAGAGAAATGAAACTTTTAAAGAAAGAAGAAATATCAGCTATAAGAGAACCTATTAACAGTAGCTAAAAGCAAAATTGATGACAGCNAAGTTAGAAATTTCAGCTTAGAACTAAGGACTGTGATATACCACTGAATATTTTAGCAGTGAAGTCACACAGTTAGTTTACAGCTTATAAATAAATCTCTGGGAAACTATATTATAGATTATCAAAGATTTAAAACTTGGACTCTGAAAACAACTCTGAAAATTTTGGTACTCCAAAGGCAAGATCAAGAAGAAGACTACACATAGGAAGAGATGCTATGGAAGTTGAGATGTGGCCAAATTTGTGAGAGCTTGACATGGAGGCAACAAGGTTTCTCACATGTCTGTATATACTGTAGAGAAAGGAGACAGGAGAAGCACGTACCCTGGATATTTGTAATTCTATAATGAAGATTTGATAGGGTGATGAAACAATGACAGAGATATCCTAGTTGGCAGAATTTGGGTTCAGTTGAGCTATGCAAAGACTGACTATAGGTGAAACATAAAGTTTTGCACAAGTATATTGGATTTGCTACCATGAAGAAAATCATATAATAATATTGATGATAATAATAATAATAATTCACTAGACCATGTATTGGGACTTTTAAATACTGGACAGACCTGAGGACAGAATTTGGGACTAGTGCAATGACTTACAGAGACCCACCTAATAGGAATGGATCCTCAATGAAAAAAAAATCCCCACTATTTAACAAGTCTTGATTTTCCTCATATAACAGAAAAAATCATGATATAAAATGTGTTTTTAGATGCATATTATTATTATTACTGGTGAATTGTTTTAAAAGGTGAATGCTAAACCAAATATTCTGTCCATGAAGAAAGAAACCAGGAGTTCAAAGGTCATAACCATCAGGGGAATGGTCTTATTTTTCTGACGGAACTAGGTACCATGACAAGCATATCTGCTTTGTGACTCCTCACTCACATCCACTCACATCTTACAAATATCATAATGTTCTTTTCAACTTCACAGATGACATGGGCTGTAAGATGGTTATAATTTTTAGAATGTATTTGTTTTTTAGGTGTATGGTGTTTTGCTTGCATGTACGTTTGTATACCAGCAGTCTACAATACCTAAAGAGATTAGATTGATGCACCAGATCGTAGAACTGGAAGTACAGATAGTTGTGAGCCATCATGTGGGTCCTGAGAACCAAACCAAGATCCTCTACAAGAGCATGGGACTTAACTGCTGATCTATCTCTCCTGCCTCCATTGAACCAATGGATATTCATATGACCAATGCAGCTGCCTTTCTGTCTGCACAGGCACACTCCTCACAGTGGTGCAGGCCATCACCATCCAGTCCTGGACCTTCCAGTTAGGGGAGCCTCACATTTAGGTCTGCATGGCATAAATTTTCTCCCTCTTCTTCCTTTGTATTCTCAAATTCTGCATCAGCTTGAACATCTTTAATATTCTATCAGAAATGCCAGAATTAAAACAACAAATTAGTAAAATTAAGTGTTTGAAATCCATTTCCACAATATAATAAAAAAATATTTCCCTCATAATATTGAGAGCTACTGTGCATTAGTGTGTTTAACATTCCTCCTTTATAGAATAACTTTGTATCAATATATATGTGCATATATACACATAAACACACACACACACACACACACACACACACACACACACACACACACACACACACACACAAACCACATGGTTTTTCCAGAAGGGGTTTCTTTGTGTACCTCTTACTGCTCTGGGACTCACTCTGTTGACTATGCTTGCTTCAAACTCAGAGATCTAATTGCCTCTGTCTCAAGTGCTGTGATTAAACATGTGCACCACCACACCCAGCAGTGATATTCAATACCTAACAAAACTAACTTGTTATTTGGTTATCATCCCTTCCCTGCCGATTCTCAGAAATGGACACATGGCTGAATGCTGCCCTACTTAGGAGGAGGCAGACTTTGTTGTTACTGGTTGATTCATCCCTTGGTAGGTAAGTTAGTAACAACTGTTAGTTCTCTCATGCTGTGTGGAAAGAAAAAGCATTTTGCAGTAGCTTTAGTTGTCCAGCAGCAGTCTTAGTTACCTGACACAAAGGTAAGAGAAAACTAGAAAGATTACAGAAGCCTCCTGTACCACAATAAAGTGGATTAATTCTTGTGTTTATGAGCTACATGTTCATTACCACAATTCAAATAGCAGGAACCAGGACCTGAACTTTTAAACTAGCAAAATATATGTAAATGACTGACATGTTTGTTCTCGGTCCTTTGGTTTCTGTTCTTAGGAATCAATTCAGCTGATGCACTTGCTATTTGAAAGTTGCAATATAAAGAATGTTACATTGCTGCCTCACTATTTTGTTGACTAAACAGAAGTTTTTTCTGGTGTGTTGGGGTATCCAGGACTTGCTGTGGTTGGAGAATTAGATTCGGATGCTACCATATTGCCTTGATTTCTGTTAGTAATGTTCCTACGTTTGCCTTTTGCCATCTGTTTATCACTGGAGTTAGTTGGTGTGGTTGTTACTGGTTGGTGTTTGAAGCTCTTGTGAGCCTGTCTTTCGTTGCTGCTGTCACAGAGGGTGACCGTGCTCCCGAGGTAGATGATGGACTATTTACACTACTTGGCTCCAAATTACCTCCTCAGCTCTGCTGGGCCAGGCCTGAGACTCCTCGCTGCTTGCTGCTGGGTATGCAGTTGGCTTCCCACTGTCTCCTCCTGGCCTGCCTAGATGCCAGTTCTTAAGAATCAGATCTTTTTTCCCACAGATCTGGGCTTGTCTGTTAGATCTTTATGGTGACCTGGGTTCCTCTATTGGTTTTATATGGTGACCTGGTCAGGTCACCAGCTGCAAGATGGTGGCGGGTGTTGGGGCTCTGTCTAACCACTGGATTCCCTAAAGGAGTAGAGCTTCCCTGGTTGGACCGCTGGAGCTTAGATGGTGGTGCTCTCAGTCCACAGGACTCTGTCTGGTTAGCTGTCTGAGGTGCCCCGAGGCAAGGTGGCTACTTCTGTAATCCAGGCACAGTCCGCACAGATTGCTGAGTGAGTTGGTGGCCAAGTGGGTAGGCGACTGCCTGCAGCTCTAACGTAAGGCAAGATGGCAGCCTCTGCTGCACACCAGGTGGGCTGGCTCCCTGAGAACACTGCTGAGGTGTTTTGGCTCTGGGTGCAGGCAAGAGCCTGACAGGGTAGTTGGTGTCAGTCTTGGACTCTGTTCATGTACCTGTTCCCTGCAGCTAGTAGTCTGTAGTGCACTGAGGAAAGGTGGATGCCTTGGCTGAAATCTGGGCACAGGCTGCACAGACTCCCAAGTGAGTTGACAGCCGCGTGGTTGAGCTCAGTGACCACCCGCAGTTCTGACCTGATGCAAGGTGGCTGCCTAGGCTGTGGTCCCGGGCCCTGACTGCACAGACCCCTGAGTGAGTTGGTGGCCATGCGGGTCGGAGTCTGCCTGCAGCTCTGACCTCACGGCTATTTTTAAGATGTTAAAAATCGTACAGCCACTCTGGAAATCAGTCTGGAGGTTGTCAGAAAACTGGACAAGATACTGCTGGAGGACCCAGCCATACCACTCCTGGGCATATATCCAGAAGATTCCACAGCATGCAATAAGGATACATGCTCCACAATGTTCATAGCAGCCTTATTTATAATAGCCAGAAACTGGA
>BDUI01000141.1:130264-146730 GCA_002335545.1 Apodemus speciosus
GTCCATGTGACTTTCCCCAGGGCTATGACCACCACTTTCTTTTTCTTTTTTTTTTTTTAAATTCATGGGTCTTTATTGAGTTTCACACTATCAGAAACAGCCATATTTATCAAGACCTGTATAGATAAATAAAGCATTAAAACTTCCATAAACACTAGAGAAACAGCTCAGTGAATAAGCACACTTGCTCAACAGACTTGAGGGCCTGATTTGGGATCCTCAGCACAAAAATAAAAAGCCAAGTATGGTCAGATGCCTACCCAGAACCCTGGAACTCTTGACGACAGAAACAGGAGGATCACTGGGATTTGATAGCTGCTGACCTAGGCAAAACCCGTTGATTACAAGTTTCATTTAGAGACTCTTTTCAATAGAATAAGATTAAGACAATTAGAACAGGATGTCTGATACGCTCTTCTGGCCTCTGTACGTACAGGTACACATATGCATACAGGACCTGTATGCATATACAACAAAGATATTCACAAGAAACATTAGCCAAAGTAAGGTCTATTTTAAATTCTTATTTTAAAAGTAACATAAGATTGCATAGAAAAAATACAAACAGCATAAGTTTCATGAATTTGTTCTGTGGCAATCTTAAGAGCTCATATGTCCAAACTAACATTAACCAATTTAAATACTCTTTCTGGAGTTTTGTTTGTTTGTTTGTTTATGTTTTATAATAAAAACATTATGCACACCATGGAAACCCTATTAAGAAAAAAGTCTAAGTTTATTATCTATGATTTGATACAGTAAACTAACTTTCAAGTACTCTTAAATTAAGAAAAATAGGAGACATAAATATTATATTAAAATTTGGGAGAAAAGGGAAGAGAAATGAAACTTTTAAAGAAAGAAGAAATATCAGCTATAAGAGAACCTATTAACAGTAGCTAAAAGCAAAATTGATGACAGCTGAGATCCCCAGGCCCCTGAACAACTTCTGCTGGGCTGTCTTGAAATTTCAAACAAAAGAGATGTTGGGCCACTGGGAAATGATGGCTAAAGAACCTTCAGTGACTTTCTGTTGGCCAATAAATCAAAATCCTCCTTGTGGAAACAGAAGGGTTTTTCTAAGCAGTTCCCCCTGGAAATGTTCTCCCTCATCTGGTGGAACTTGCCAGAAGGAGTTTGCATCTCCACTCTGCCTTCTCGGCTCTACATTCATCATTCTCTTGTCCATGTCCATGCAGCCATGCTCCCCGCCCTGCATCCCGCTGTTTCCCCTAGTCTGCTGATTCAGATCCTAGGCATCTTTCAAGGTCTTTACACATCTCGAAACTGCTACCAAACCATATCCAGCCATCAGAGGCAGGGTTGACCTTTCCTTTCTCAAGCCTCCTGGGTAATTTTCATTGAGTCTGAATCATAACTGGTAATTATTGGAAAATCAGCAACAGCTGTTCCACTGGATGTTTTTAATGGGCCAACACAATGAGTGCTGTCACATTTTGCCTTCCTTGTTCCTGTTCCACCTCTGTGTACTCCAGTGAATAGTCATTTCAGCTCTATTGTGCTTGGTGGTCAATTGAGGACACATCACAGGAAACTCATCTAACACAAAGACAAATGTCAATATCTTCCTTTCCATTGCAGGATTCCTCAGGGAAGGTTTCTATAAGTGATGCGAGAATAAGAATTGAAATTCCTAGTGTTTGCTTTTTTTATTGGATATATTCTTTATTTACATTTCATTTCCCTTTTTCTGGTTTCCCCACCCCCAGATGTCCCATATGTCTTTTTCCCTCCCCAGGTTCCCCCATTCACCACTTTCTAATCAAGCTCAGAAGGGCTTTGATTCCCCTGGGGCTTAATTTTACATGATCAGTTTTGTTTGTTTTCTCCTTCTCAGTTGGAACATAATGTAGAATTTAATTTATAGGGAACTCTTTATCAAGGGGCTTTGCCCACACACACTGAGGAGAGAGAATATTCTTCAGTAAGCCCATTGTCAGAATGATCAACAAGCTAGATCCTGCCCTATTTCTTTCCTTGGTTCCTTATCAGATTGACTCATAGAGAATTACAGGTGACTATTGGTACCTTATCAGATTGACTCATAGAAAATTGCAGGTTGCTATTGGTACCTAAAGGGATACATATTATACTGAAATATTCCCTTGATGCATTAGAAATGAAAATTCTCAGAACATCAAAAGTCAAAACAAAAAAGAAGGTACAAAAATATAACAATGGGATTGAAAACGAATGTATTGGGTCTGTATTTGAGCTTAAGTAAGAATTCTGGATCAATAAACAATGATTGTGTGATGCTTTCCCAGGAAACTCCTGGAAACACGCCTACTACTTACCTAATCAAAAAATATTATATTTAACTGGAAGTGGCTTAGGGGGATAGATGGTAAGAAAGGGAGTAGTCCTAATTTTGAGGCAAAAAATAGTGAATCAAATAGAATAATTCATTGGTATGCTTGGTCAACAGAATGAAGGATATCAGGACCAGGTGGAGTATACTGAAACATACTTTAACTTTTACATGTTTAAAGAAACTGTCCTAGATGAATTTGTTTTTCAAACTTCTATCCTGCATGCTCCTCTTAGAAATATAAAAGGGAGGAAGTGTAAAGATTATAAGAGCCATGGGCGATGGTTAACTACAAGGAAACAGAATCTTCTAGACACAACAGGACAGCTACACATATGAACTTACAGACACTGTGACAGCAGGCACAAGAACTCTATAGGTTCAGACCAGATAAAGTCTCAACACTGAGAAGTGGATAAAATGTCATGCACTTAGCAATCAACTTCTTTGTAATGGATAGCTTCTGGAAAATGGACAATCAATTTTCTCTAGCAGAGTGTCACTACCTGTATAAATCAATCAGTTACCAGGGTAGGCATCATGCCCAGGAACAGTTAGCCAACACAAAAGACACTCCAATGTGTGTCTGTGTGTGTTTTCCCATTTTTAATTTACTTTCTCTGTTTTCATTTTGTAATTCCTTGTTTGTTTTATTTGAGAGAAAGAAAGAAAATGAAGTTGGCCTGGTAGGGATGTAGAATGATCTATGTAAATTTGGGGGAAAGGAATAATATGATCAAAATGTATGAAAAACACTGAAAGAATTTAAACATGAGATGAAATGTTAATTGATAAAAACAGTAGAATGAAGAAGGAGAGAGAGAGAGTTGGGGCAGGGTGTGAGAGAATTTGGGGTTAGTTTTCTGTTGTTACTGATAGAAACTATAAATGGCCCTGTATATTTCACCCTAATCAGATTTTTCTTTTTCTTTTTTTTTTGTTGTTGTTGTCTAACCAGGTAACTCAGAATTTAAGTGCCTTTGATGTCAAGATTGAGAATGTAAGTCAAATTCAGTATCACACATAATAGAACTAATGACCCAAATTAGACAATTGGTCCTCTAACTGCCACACTCATGCTGTGGCTGATAGACACAAAAATACATATTTACACACATTCTCACACATTGAGACACAAAGTGTCATACATAGATGTTCACACACACATACCCTCTTTCCCTCTCTCTCTCTCACACACACATACATAGACACACACACACACACACACACACACACACACACACACTCAAGTGTGTCCCACAAAAGGTAGGAATTGGAGCAGTGCAGGCATCATGCCCAGGAACAGTTAGCCAACACAAAAGAGACTCCAGTTTGTGTCTGTGTGTTTGTGTGTTTGTGTTTTATCATTTTTGTAATGACTAGGAATCAGTAGTGACTGCAAGTTGTCTATTCAGATACTCTCCCTGTTCCTCCTCATTTCTGCCAAGTCATTTATTTTCTTTTAAAGTTACATCATGAAGACTTTCATCATTATTAATAATATTTTAAATTGTTTTTCTTAAATTTGCATAAATTCTTTGAGTGTTAGGTCAATAGTTTCAACTCCTGTATCCTTAGAGTAAAAACCAATCACAAAGCCAAAGCACATTTCCTTATCAGTTTTTCACAGCCTGTTCTTCAGGGTGGCTGCCCATAGCTATTGTGGTTTCCTGGCACAACAGACAGCAGTCTTTAGTAACCATTTCCATGTAGAAACAGAAAGATGACAGACTCTTAAAGTTAAAATGATTCCTTACAAAGTTTTAAAATTTATATAAATAAACCAGTTAGCTCTCTCTAATATCTCTCCAAGCATTAAAATTGTCAATTGTTCAAGTAGCCAGGAGAAGAAATTACTAACTTTTTATATACTTATACATCTGTTTATTCTCTAATCTTTTGTTTCCTAATCTTAGCAAGTCCATAGCCTCATGAAGTCTCCTTCTAATACCATTTGTTTCTAGATCATATATAAGTCTTTCTCCTATAATAGAAAGCCATCTATCACTTTTTATAGATTCCTTTTTTCTATTCATGCCTTTTCTTCTTGAGATCACTTTACCTCTCTATTCTTGAGAAACCCAAGTTCATGCTTGCTAATTAATGCAGCAGTCATTGAACTGGAAGGCACATGTATCTCATCAAGTTTCCAATTCAAATCTATGCTTGTAGCTTTTTCTTGAAAGCCTTGTAGGATCCTACTATGTATCTATCTGAGCCTGTACTTTTTAAAAAAGGTTGTCAGAAGGTTTCTCATTACTTGTTTATTTTTTATCTTTTATGGTATAAGGTGTTGATATATTCTTAGCTTGAATTTTGTGGTTTTAATAAGTATACAATCTCATCCATTTCATTGTATTTTGTATGATAATAATTTTATAGTATTCCATTTTTTTTGTAAATTTTGGAATTCCATTTTCTTGTCTTGTCATGTTTTCTTGTTACTTCTGAGCCTAGTAACATGGATTATCTCTTCCCTTTCATTAACTGGGCCAAAGGTTGGTGAGTATTGGTTACATTCTCAATGATCAGTTCTTAGATTTGATGTTTCTTTACATTATTTTCTGTGATTCTTTTTCTTTTTCTTTTTCCACTTTCATCCCGGGGCTTTTTTTGATATATTCTTTATTTACACTTCAAATGATTTCCCATTTCCTGGCTCCCAACTCCCCAGAAGTCCCATAAGCCCTCTTCCCTCCCCTTATTCCCCCATCTGCCCCTTCCCACTTCCCTGTTCTGGTATTCCCCTACACTGCTGCACAGAGCCTTTCCACAGCCAGGGGCCACTCCTTTCTTCTTCCTGGACATCATTTTATATGTGGATTGTGTCTTGGGTATTCTAAGATTCTAGGCTAATATTGGCTTACCAGTGAGTGCATACCATGAGAGTTCTTTTGAGACTGGGTTACCTCACTTAGGATGATGTTCTCCAGCTCCATCCATTTGTCTAAGAATTTCATGAATTCAGTTTCTTTTCTATTAATTTCAGTGTGTCTGGCTTTATGTGGAGGTCCTTGATCCACTTGGAGTTGAGCTTAGTACAAGGAGATAAGAATAGATCAATTCACATTCTTCTGCATGCTGACCTCCAATTGAACCAGCACCGTTTCTTGAAAAAGCTATATTTTCCCATCAGATGTTTTCAGCTCCTTTGTCTAAGATCAAGTGGCCATAGGTGGGTGGGTTCATTTCTGGGTCTTCAATCCTATTCCATTGATCTACCTGCCTGTCACTATGCCAATATAATGCAGTTTTAAAGAATAATTCTCTATAGTATTGCTTGAGGTCTGGGATACTGGTTCCCCCAGAAGTTCTTTTACTGTTCAGAATAGTTTTGGCTATCCTGGGTTTTTTGGCTAATGGCTGAATAGTACTCCATTGTGTATATATACCACATTTTTTGTATCCATTCCTCCATTGAGGGACAACTGGACTCTTTCCAGCTTCTCACTATTATAAATAGGGCTGCTATGAGCATAGTGGAGCATGTATCCTTATTACATGCTGGGGAATCCTCTGGGTATATGCCCAGGAGTGGTATAGCAAGGTCCTCTGTAAGTGTCATGCCCAATTTTCTGAGGAACCGCCAGACTGATTTCCAAAGTGGTTGTACCAGCTTGCAATCCTACCAGCAGTGGAGAAGTGTTCTTCTTTCTCCACATCCTCACCAGCACCTGTTTTCTCCTAAGTTTTTGATCTTAGCCATTCTGACTGGTGTGAGTTGAAATCTCAGGCTTGTTTTGATTTGCATTTCCCTAATGCCTAATGATGACTATTTCTTAGGTGCTTCTCAGCCATCTGAAGTTCTTCAGGAGAAAATTCTTTGTTTAGCTCTGTACCCCATTTTTAATAGGGATATTTGGTTTTCTGGATTCTAACTTCTTGAGTTCTTTGTATACATTGGATATTAGCCCTCTGTCAGATGTAGGGTTGGTGAAGATCTTTTCCCAATTTGTTGGTTGCCCTTTTATCCTTTTGACAGTGTCCTTTGCCTTATAGAAACATTGTAATTTTATGAGGTCCCATTTGTCAATTCTTGATCTTATAGCATAAGCTATTGGTGTTCTGTTCAGGAACTTTTCTCCTGTTCTGATGTCCTCAATGGTCTTCCCAAGTTTCTTTTCTGTTAGTTTCAGTGTGTCTGGTTTTATGTGGAGGTCCTTGATCCACGTGGAGTTAAGCTTAGTACAAGGAGATAAGAATGGATCAATTCACATTCGTCTGCATGCTGATCTCCAGTTAAACCACCACCATTTGTTGAAAAGGCTACCTTTTTTCCAGGGGATGGTTTTAATTCCTTTGTCAAAAATTAAGTGACCTTCGGTGTGCGTGTTCATTTCTGGGTCTTCAATCCTATTCCATTGATCTACTTGCCTGTCCCTGTACCAATACCATGCAGTTTTCTAACACTATTGCTCTGTAGTACTGCTTGAGGACTGGGACACTGATTCCCCCTGAAGTTCTTTTGCTGTTGAGAATAGTTTTAGCAATCCTAGGTTTTTTGTTATTCCATATGAATTTGAGAATTGCTGTTTCTAACTGTATGCAGAACAGAGTTCGGATTTTGATGGGCATTGCATTGAATATGTAGATTGCTTTGGCAAAGTTTTTTTTCACTATATTAATTCTGCTAATCCACGAGCATGGGAGATCTTCTGAAGTCTTCTTAGATTTCTTTCCGAAGAGAATTGTTTGGTTAGAGTCATACCAAGTTACTTTATATTGTTTGTGGCTATTGTGAAGGGTGTTATTTCCCTAATTTCTTTCTCAGCCTGTTCATTCTTTGAGTTTAGGAAGGCTACTGATTTGCTTGAGTTGATTTTATAACCATCCACTTTGTTGAAGTTGTTTATCAGCTATAGGAGTTCTCTGGTGGAGTTTTTTGGGTCACTTAAGTATACTATCATATCATCTGCAAATAGTGATAGTTTGACTTCTTCCTTTCCAATCTGACTCACTTTGNTTTGAGTTTAGGAAGGCTACTGATTTGCTTGAGTTGATTTTATAACCATCCACTTTGTTGAAGTTGTTTATCAGCTATAGGAGTTCTCTGGTGGAGTTTTTTGGGTCACTTAAGTATACTATCATATCATCTGCAAATAGTGATAGTTTGACTTCTTCCTTTCCAATCTGACTCACTTTGATCTCCTTATGTTGTCTAATTGCTCTAGCTAGAATTTCAAGTACTATATTGAAAAGAGATGGAGAGAGGGGGCAGCCTTGTCTAGTCCCTGATTTTAGTGGGATTGCTTCAAGTTTCTCTCAATTTAGTTTGATGTTGGCTATGAATTTCTTTCTTTGTTTAGTACATTTGGGGTTTTGATTATTATGTGACAGGAGGTATTTCTGTTCTGGTTCAGTCTGTTTGGTGTTCTGTAGGCTTCTTGTATATTCATGGCCATCTCTCTCTTTAGGTTAGGGAAGTTTTCTTTCATAATTTGTTGAAGATATTTGCTGGCCCTTTAAGTTGTAAATCTTCACTCTCGTCTCTCCCTATGATCCTTAGGTTTGGTCTTCTCATTGTGTCCTGGATTTCCTGGATATTTTTGGTTACAAGTCTTTTGCATTTTGTATTTTCTTTGACTGTGGAGTCAATAGTTTCTATGGTGTCTTCAGCATCTGAGATTCTTACTTCTATCTCTTGTATTCTGTTATTGATACTTGCATCTACGACCCCTGATTTCTTCCCAAGGTTTTCTATCTCCAAAGTTGTCTCTCTTTGTGATTTCTTAGTTGTTTCTACTTCTGTTGTTAGATCCTGGATGGTTTTGCTCAATTCCTTCATTTGTTTGTGTTTTCCTGTAGATCTTTAAGAAACTTTTGTGCTTCCTCTTTCATGACTTCTGCCTGTTGACTCAATTTCTCTCTCATTTCTTTAAGTGATTTTTGCATTTCCTCTTTATTGGCTTCTATCTGTTGACCCATATTCTCCCGAATTTCTTTAAGTGATTTTTGTGTTTCCATTGTAAGGGCTTCTAACCTATTCATGTTTCCTGTATTTCTTTTAAGAGATTCATTTATGTCGTTTTCGTGTTCCTCTAGAAGCATCATACCAGTGATTTTAAATCCAAATCTTGTTTTTCTAGTGTGTTGGGGTATCCAAGACTTGCTGCATTTGGAGACTTGGGTTCCGATGCTGCCATATTGCCTTAATTTCTGTTAGTAACATTCCTATGTTTGCCTTTTGACATCTGGTTATCTCTGGAATTAGTTGGTCTTGTTGTCACTGGCTGGTGTTTGAACCTCCTGTGAGCCTGTAAGGCTATTTCCGCACTTCTGGATGACAGGGTTTCCCCTGGCACAGATTGCTGACGTGCTGCCCTTCTCTTGGGATGCCCTTGGAGACCTAGTGTGTCCTGCCCTGAGTAATGCTATTCTCAGGTTTTCCCTATGAAGCTGGTACTGCCCATCTGCTCCTTCAGGGAGTGAAAATGGCTGATGCTGCGGGGACCTTTTCCAATTGCTGATCACTGTGCAGAGCAAATGACCCCCTGACCAGGTTGACACACAGATAGCCTGCTGAGCTACCCAGGCCCTGGGTGCAGGCAAAAGCCTGACTGTCTTACACCCCAGTGATGTTAGCCTTGGACTATGTCTGTGTACCTGGCGCTGTCAGATATCTCTGGCATCCGGGAGCCAAGATGTTGGAGTGCCCCTTCTCAAAGTCAGAAGAAATGGCTCCAAACAAAGGTTCTCTGTGGACCCAATCATCTCTGGATGCAGGCTGTGCTGGCTGTCTCCTCCTCACTGGCTGCTGGGTGTATAGCTACCTTCCTGCAATGCTTGGAGATGGCCTGCTGTGTCTGAGGGTGTTCCTGATCCGTAGGCAGAAACCAGAAGGCTCTTGCCAGAGGCCTCCACACTGGATCCTCCACTTTGCAGGGTCAGACATAATCTGTGCAGGCTGCCTCTTCCTAGCTGGTTGTTGGGTGTCTCTGTGATTATTTTTCATAAACTTATATCCTGATTTTTTAATTTGGATTGTTCTTGTCTTTTGAATTCTTAAATTACAAAATTAAGTCATGTACTTATACTTTTTCTGAATTTATTTTTAAATATAGACATTCAGATATATAAGTTTTCCCCTTGGGTCATTTTCTTAAATTATCCAAGAGGTTTGGTTGTGATGTACTTTTGGTGTCACTTAAATCAATGGCTGTTTTTCACTCTTTCTTTTCTTGATCTATTCAACATTCATTACTACATTGTTTGTTCAATATGGACTTGGAAAATTACTGGAGAATTCATTTCTGTCATTTTTAATTTTGTTTTCATGCACTATGCTCAGATAAGATACAGGGTTGCTTCAAGGTTATTTATCCAGTTTGTCTGTTATTGGTCAAGCCTATTATCTTTGAGGAGATAAAGTCAGCAAAAATAGATCAATGAGATGTCATTTTAAAGTACCAAATCTCAAGTACTATATTGAATAATTAGGGAGAGCATGGGCAGCCTTGCCAAGTCCCTGGTTTTAGTGGGATTGCTTCAAGTCTCTCTCTATTTAGTTTGATGTTGGCTTCTGGTTTATGATATATTGCTTTTACTATGTGTAGGTATGGTCCTTGAATTCCTGATCTTTCCAAGACTTTTACCATAAAGGAATGTTGAATTTTGTCAAATGCTTTCTTAGCATCTAATGAGATGATCATGTGTTTTTTTCCTTTGAGTTTCTTTATATATCAGATTATGCTGATGGATTTCCATATATTGAACCATCCCTGAATCTCTGAGATTAAGCCTACTTGACCAAGATGGACAGTTGTGCAGGGTGGTGGTGGCACACACTTTTAATGCCAGCACTTGGGAGGCAGAGGCAGAGGCAGGTAGATTTCTGAGTTCAAGGCCAGCCTGGTCTACAGAGTGAGTTCCAGGGCAGCCAGGGCTACACAGAGAAACCCTGTCTCAAAAAAACCCAAAAAAATGATGGATGGTTGTTTTGATGTATTCTGGATTTGGTTTGTGATAACTGTATTGAGTATTTTTGCATAAATATTCATGAAAGTAATTGGACTGAATTTCTCTTTCCTTGTTAGATCTTTTTGTGGGTTTGGTATAAGCATAATTGTGGCTTCATAGAATGTATTAGGTAGTGTTCCTTATGTTTCTATTTTTTTGGAATATTTTGAAGAATCTTAATATTAGTTCTTCTTTGAAGGTCTGATAGAATTCTGCACTAAAACTCTCTGGTCCTGTGCTTCTTTTTTGTTTGGGAGGCTTTTAATTACTGCTGCTATTACTTAAGGGGTTATTGGACTATTTTCATGGCTTATCTGATCCTGACACAACTTTGGCACCAGGTATAGGTCTAGAAAATTGTTCATTTCATCCAGACTTTCCAGTTTGGTTGAGTATAGGCTTTTGTAGTAGGATAAGTTGATTTTTTTTAATTTCCCTGGTTTCTGTTGTTATGTCTCCCTTTTCATTTCTGATTTTGTTAATTTTGATACTGTCTTGGTACCCTCTGGTTAGTTTGGCTAAAGTTTTATATATCTTGTTGATTTTCTCAAAGTCCTAGTCAGATCAAGTCTCTGAAGAAAGAAATAGAAGAATATCTCGGAAGATGGAAAGATCTCCCATGCTCATAGATTGTTAGGATTAATATAGTAAAAATTGGCCTCTTGATGAAAGAAATCTAGAGATTCATTACAATCTTCATCAAAATTCCAGCTCAATTTTTCATAGCGTTAGAAAGAGCAATTTGCAAATTAATTTGAAATAAGAAAATTCCTAGGATAGTGAAAACTATTGTTAACAATAGAAGACCTTCTGGAGGAAACAAGATCCCTGACCTCAAGCTTTATTAGAGAGCAATAATGATAAAATGTGTATTGTATTTGTATAGAGACAGGCAGGAAGATGAATGGGATAGAATTGAAGATCCAGCAATGAACACCCACGTCTATGGTCACTTGATCTTTGACAAAGGAACTAAAACCATCCAGTGGAAAAAAGACAGCATTTTCAACAAATGGTGCTGGCTCACCTGGCAGTTAGCATCTGGAAGAATGCAAGTTCATCCATTCTTATTTCCTTGTACAATGTTCAAGTCCAAGTGGATCATTGAACTCCACATAAACTATCAACTGAACAGTACACATGGAGTAACCCCTGGCCCTAGACACATTGGCAGGAGAGGATGTTCTTGTTGGACACCAAATGTGGGGAAAGGCCCTTGGTCCTGGAAAGACTTGATACTGTAGTGTAGAGGAATACCAGGACAGGGGAGTGGGTGTGGGTGGATTGGGGAAGGGGAGATGGCTTATGGGATTTTCAGAGGAGGGGGAACCAGGAAAGGGGACAACGTTTGAAGTGTAAACAAAGAATATACCTAATTAGAAAATAAAACCAGATACATAAAAACTAATAGAAGAGAAAATAGGGAAGAGCCTCAAACACATGGGCACAGGGGGAAATTCCCTGAACAGAACAGGAGACAGTGTGCTAATATTCACTCATTAGTGAGTGAATACCATGTGTATTATTTTGTGACTGGGTTACCTCACTCAGGATGATATTTTCAAGTTCCATCCATTTGCCTAAGAATTTCATGAAATCATTATTTTTAAAATCTGAGTAATACTCCATTGTATAAATGTACTACATTCTCTGTATCCATTTCTCTGTTGAAAGACATCTGGGTTCTTTCAAGCTTCTGGCTATTATAAAAATGACTGCTATAAACATAGAAAAGCAGATGCCACTCTAAGATCAGCAGTAGACAAATGAGATTTCATAAAATTGTTTCTGTAAGACAAAGGTCACTGTCAATAGGATAAAATGGCAGTGAATGGATTCAGAAAAGATTTTTTACCAATCCTACATTTGATAGAGGGTTAATATCCAATATATACAAAGAACTCAAGAAGCTAGACTCCAGAAAATCAAATAACTCTAGTAAAAATGGGGTATACAGCTTGATTAATCTTGAATGGCTGGGGAGAGCCTGAAGAAATGTTTAACATCCTTAGTCATCAGGGAAATGCAAATAAAACAACCCTGACATTCCACCTCACACCAATTAGAATCGCTAAGATCAAAAAATTAGGGGACAGCAGATGTTGGTAAGCATGTGGAGAAAGAGGAAAACTCCTCCATATTTTGGTGGGATTGCAAGCTGGTACAACCAATCTCAAAATCAGTATGGTGGTCCCTCAGAAAATTGGAAATAGTACTACATAAAGACACAGATATACCACTCCTGAGCATATATTCAAAAGATGCTCCAAGATATAATAAGGACACATGCTCCCCTATGTTCATAGCAGCCTTTTTTATAATAGCCAGAAGTTTGAAAGAACCCAGATATCTTTATACAGAGAAATGGATACAGAAAATGTGGTACATTTATACAATGAAATATTACTCAGCTTTTAAAAATAATGACTTCATGAAATTCTCAGGCAAATGGATGAAACTTGAAAATATCATCCTGAGTGAGGTAACGCAGTCACAAAAATAGCACACATGGTATACAGTCACTGATGAGTGAATATTAGCACACTGTCTCCTTAAATATTCTTACATTATACTTCTTCACAATTTTTTTGCACTTAAAGCATGAGAGAAGAAAGCTACCTCATGAAGAATAGACATTGCAGTGTATTTTATTAAGCATGATAAGCCCACTACTCCATGGAAAAGGAGACTATTCTCACCCATTTAGCTGTCTTCACATCAGATATGAATCCACATTGTCATCATTATTACAAAGCAGCATACTCTACACAACTCATCAACTTCCTGTCTCTTTTCCTTGGAGTTTGGGAGATGGAGAAATTGCTAGACCTGTTATCTTTCCACTTATGTCATAAGTAGTAAACTTCCAATGGCTCTGATAGCTAAAAATTTCAGATGTTCCTTTTCAATTGTTCCAAGACAACCATAGGCCTGTCTTGGTTACAAGGGAAGAAAACAGTTTCTGTCCTGCTTCCTCATTCATATGGGTCATTGTGGTTACCCATATTGTCCTCCAATGCTATAATCTGCATCACAGATATAGGCACCTTCATCCTCTGGCTGCATGTTGGAGATGGTTAAATATCGATCAGCTCCAGAGCTGGAGCCAGAGAAGCGTTCAGGGATTCCATTCCCCTTGCTGTGGCTTCCATCTTCCTCAACATACATCAAATATTTAGGAGCCTTCTCTGGATGTTGCTGGTACCATGCAATGGTGTAGGTGCTGTGCTGTTGACTCAAGGTGCAGGTGAGTTTGGCTGAGGCTCCCAGAGAGGCAACAGCAGTTGGTAACTGAGTCAGGACAGGTTGGGAGAAAGACCCTGAAAATAGAGAAATTTGTTATGTATGTCTTGGGATAAGATGAGAAGGCAGAATATATCTCTGTCAGATGGTTTCCACCAACTGGGGATCAGGGTGCAGGCAACTCTCCTGACCTGTACAATGAAGGAGGAGGATGAACAGAGAAGTCCAAGCCATGGTGCAAACACCAGTGAGCGTTACTGAGAAAGATATTATGTAGGTCTCTCTTATCCTTCTCAGAGAAGTGAGAGGGCCATTCATGCAAATTTTTCTTGGTCAACCAAATCTTTCCTTGAGTGTGTGACATCAAAATTATGTCTGCCATTTCCTGTCTAAGGCTTCTCAATGGTCTTCAGTGTCACCAGCTGCTGTGCCTGTTGAATCCCAAGAGAGTGATATCTGTTTGTGTTCTCAGCTATTGTTCTTCGGTAGCATCTATAGATCCCTCTGTGGCTAGATTCACTTCTATCATGTCTGTGTCGATGTGACTTTCCTCAAGGCTTTAACCACCACTTTCTTATCAAGGACAGAAGGACTTATTTCTTCTTGGACTGACTTTCACACCATTGTTTTTATTTTTTGTTTGCTCCTCCTCAGTGGAAAAAATATTTATCCTTTAATTTATAGGGGACACTTTATCCAGGGGCTTTGTCCACACACACTGAGGAGAGAGAATGTTCTTTAATTATCACATTCTCAGAATGATCAAGGAGCTAGCTCCTGTCCTATCTCTATCCTTGATTCCTTACCAGATTGACTCATAGAGACTTACAGGTGACTATTGGTGCCTAAGATGGATACAAATTTTACTGAAGATTCCCTTTATGCTTTAGAAATGAAAATTCTTAGAACATCACAAGGCAAAACTAAACAGAAGATACAAAAATTAAAATAAATGGATTGAAACAGAATGTGTTGGGCCTGTATTTGCACTTAAGTAATAATTGAAGGATCAATGAACAATTATTGTATGATGCTTTTCGAGGAAACTCATGGAAACCTACCTACATCTTATCTAATCTAAAAAAAATATTATATTTAACTGGCAGTGCTTTAGGGGGATAGATGATTAGAAAGGGGGTAGTCCTAATTTTGAGGCAAAAATTAGTTAATCAAATAGAATAATTCATTGGTGTGATTGGATGATAGAATGAAGGATATCAGGACTAGGTGTAGTATACTGAAACATGCTTTAACTTTTACATGTTTAAAAAAACTGTCCTAGATTGAATGAAGGAGAAGAACAGAGGGTCGGAGCAAGGTGTGTGTGAGAAACAGGAGTTTTCTGTTGTTACTGATAGACTCTAGAGGAACTTGTATATTTCACCCTAGTCAGAATTTTTTGCCTTACCAGATGGCTCAGAATGTAAGTTACTCTGATTTCAGGAACATACATAATGGAACTAATGAACCAAATTACACGATTTGTCCTCTGACTGCCACACTCATGCTGTGACTGATAGACACACAAAAATACATATTGACACACAATCTCACATATTGAGACACAAACTGTAATACATACAGATGTACACACATACATACATACTCTCTCCCTCTCTCTCTGTGTCACACACACAGACACACACACACACACACACACGCACATAACTACACACACTCAAGCACACACTTGTTGAGGTCCAGTCTCAACATGGGTAGGGTCCCACAAAAGGTAGGAGTTGGAGCAGTGCTGATTCAGTAATGACTCAGAATCAGTAGTGGCTGCAAGCTGTCCATTCATATAGTCTCTCTAGTCCCTGAGATTCTCATCATTCTTCACTCTCATTCCTGCCAAGTCTTTAACTTTTTAAAATTATATCATGAAGACTTTGATCATTGTTAATAATTTTCAAAAAGTTCTTAATTTTTCATAAATTCTATGAGTGCCAGATCATTAGTTTCAACTCTTGAATCCTTAGAGCAAATCTAAGCACTAAGCCATAACCCATTTGCTTATCGGGTTTTAACAGTTTGTTCTTCAGGGTGGCTGCGCATAGCTATTGTGGTTTCCTGGCACAACAGACACCAGTCTTTAGTAACCATTTCCATGCAGAATCAGAAAGATGACAGACTATTAAAGTTAAAATAATTCCTTACAATGTTTTAAAATTTATATAAATAAACCAGTTAGCTCTGCCTAATATCTCTCCAAGCATTAAGATTTTCAATTGTTCAAGCAGATAGGAGAAGTAAGTACTAACTTTTTATATACTTACACATCTGTTAATTCTCAAGTCTTTGTTTCCTAACCTTAGCATGTCAATAGCTTCCTGATGTCTCCTTCTAATACCATTTGTATCTAAATCATATATAAGTCTTTCTCCTATAAAATAAGCCCATGTATCACTTGTATTTTATAGATTCCGTTTTTTCTATTCATGCCCTTTCTTCTTGAGACCACTTTAACTCTTTATTCTTGATGTCTCCAAGTTTAATGATTAATTAGCCTGGGATAATTAATTCATTGTCATTGAACTGGAAGATACATGTATCTCCTCAAGTTTCCAAATTCAATGCTAAGTTTGGCAATGCACTCTGTCTACTAGGGCAATGTAGAGTTTTATGCCCTTTGTAGTGATGTTTTCTAGATCCTTTCCGATTGCTTTAAGGATTCTAAAGGACTGTTCTTCATCTTCCACATCCTCATCATGACTTCCTTTCCTCATTCCTGAGTCCTGCATCTGTTTTATCTATTATGGCATGATTGCCTCTAAGTAATCAGGGAGTATATTCCCCAGACAGAAAGACACAATCCACCTACCAAATGCTGTCCGACAGGAGGGAAGGGGTGGACCCAGGTTCTGGAAAGACCCATTGCAGCAGTGTAGGAGAGTACAAAAACAGGGATGTGGGAAGGGGTGAATGGGGGGATGGG
>BDUI01000141.1:152164-165355 GCA_002335545.1 Apodemus speciosus
TGATCCATTCTTATCTCCTTGTACTAAGCTCAACTCCAAGTGGATCAAGGACCTCCACATAAAACAAGACATACTAAAACTAATAGAAAAGAAACTGGGGAATACCCTTGAGGACATTGGCTCAGGAGGGAAGTTCCTGAACAGAACACCAATAGCTTATGCCCTAAGATCAAGAATAGAAAAATGGGACCTCAAAAAATTGCAAACTTTCTGTAAGGAAAAAGACACCGTTAAACGGACAAATCAGCAACCTACAAATTGGGAAAAGATCTTCACCAACCCCACATCTGATTATTACTTTTTTAATGAAGCAAAAATATACTCTGAGAAAAGAAAGCATCTTCAAAAAATAGTGCTGGTGGAAATGGGTATCTACATGTAGAAGAATTTAGTTAAATCAATATTTAGCATCTTACGTAAAACTTTCAAGTGTATCAAAGACCTCAACAAAATCAGATACCCTAAACCTCATAAAATAAAATGTCAGGAAATAACTTGATATTGTGACAGAAGAGTATATTCTTAACAGAGCACTGTTAATGCAGGTGCTAAAACCAACATTTTATAAATAGAACAAAGTAGTAGCCTAAAGAATGGGAATTTTTTTATCAACTCCACATCTGATAGGGAACACATACAAAAATATATGAAGAACTGCAAAAACTACATGTCAAAAGCTAATAACTAACCTAAAAAAAAATAAGGTAAATGTCTAAACAGAATTATCAAAACAAGAAAGTCAATAATCTATGAGAAGTTTAAATAAGTGCCCAAAATCTTAGCCTTTAGGATAATGCAAATCATTTTTTTTTTTTAGATTTGATCTTACTTCCATAAACAGGCCAATGATCAATGATACAAGTGATAGCTCATGTTGGTAGGGATATAAGATAAGTATGAATGGCAGTGTTTCTACAGTGACTATGTAAATCAATACCATTCCTGAGAAGTTGAGAATTTATCTGTTTTAAGATCCATCTATACCGCTCTTCGACGAGGACCCAGAATATGTTTCATCTTGCAATCAGGGCAACTGTTCAACCATGGTTTTTAAAGACTACTCCTAATATTAAGAAATTATAAACAACCTACAATTGAGATATCCCTCGACAAAAGAATGGATAGGGAAAATGTGGTACATTAACAGAATGGAGTATTACTTTTCTATTTACAGGTAAGAGAACATGAAATTTGAAGACAAATGAATAAGACTACAGAAAAAGATAATGCTGAATGATGTAAGTCAGACTAAGAAAGATAGATACATATGTTCTTTGTCATACATGGTTATGAACGCTTAAACCCATGCTAGCCAAACTGTAACTCTTAGATCCATAGAAGTTGTATATAGTGAAAAGGTCTAAAGGGACCCATGGATCTCCCTAAACAGGGTTAGAATACGTTTTATTAGTGGAATCAGGGAGATGGTTACAAAAATATGAATATCTGATGTGGAAGGGTAAGGGAGAGAGAGTTGAGGAAGAAAGTGATACAAGAGAAGGTTATAATTGAGGAACAATTGAGGGAGGAAGATCATTTGGTACTTCCTTTTGAACTTGCACCCATTTTGAAAAAATAAAATTGGGGTTGGAGAAGAAAAGAATGTGTGTGCACTGTGAAGACTGTATCCTTTTAGTGATCTCTACTACCACCTGGTACATAGTCACAAAATAGTTACACTGTAAAATGTAGAAGTAAATAATATGTATACTGCTGTGGATTTTCCATAGGGGCAGAAGCAGTTGTTGCAATGTAGTATACAGATAATTAAGCAACTATACAAAGCCAAAAATTTCAATCCTGACTTACCACATATCCTTTGAGAATATCTCTGGAGAGATCTTGGAGTATATTTATTTATTTATTGTTATTCTGGTCATTTGAGCACCAAGTCCACTAGTTTTTTCACTTAGAAATAGCATCATCCCCAATAACCTTATTTTAACGATATTAGGTAAATTTGGGTTTTATATATGGAACATTTCTGAAGAAATAAATGCCTAGATCAAGGCCCAGACATGTGGTATGGGTCTGTAGTTCTAGATTTCTGTGGGTTCAGATGCATTGCATGTTCTCATACACCTAGGATATAAAGAATGAATCTATCTTGAAAAAAACTAAATCCAACTGGTAAATATATTGTCAAAAATGTTATATGGTTTTCTCCTTCAATTTAATTTTTAAAAGATTCATTTATTTTATTTTGGTTTTTTTTTTGTTTTTGTTTTTTGTTTTTGTTTTTTGGATTTGGTTTTGTTGAGACAGGGTTTATCTGTATAGCCCTGACTATCCTGGAAATCACTTTGTAGACCAGGCTGGCCTCAAACTCAGAAAACTGCCTGCTTCTGCCTCCCAGAGTGCTGGGATTACAGGTGTGAGCCACCACCGCCTGGCTCATTTATTTTATTTATGTGAGTACACTGTAGTGGTCTTGAGCTGTACACTGTAGAAATGAATTAGAAGCTGGAATAAATCTTGAGTACAGAATGACACCTTCTTGATGAAGTATACCAGAAGAGAGCATCAGATTTCAGACGGTTGTGAGCTACCATGTGATTGCTTGGAATTGACCTCAGGACTCCTAAAGAGCAGTCGATACTCTTAGCCCCTTAACCATCTCAACAGGCTTTTTTAATTTCTGAATTAACAACCATCTTTAATGTATAGAAATATTAAAAAATACATTAATGTTGAGTCAGAATTTTCTCCACTGCATTTGAAGGTTCTATGATTGGAGAGTCTGAAAATATAATTTCACTTATTGTGTGTTGTCTTTTAAATAATTGTTCATATAAGCTCATAGGTAAAAATACTAAATTCAATCCAGTCATATTTGAATACCTTTCGGTTTACTTCATCAAGAAGATGTCATATTTTACTCAGTATTTATTCTAGCTTCTCCTCATTCTTACAGTTTCTGTGCATGGGGTAGCTCAGTATTTCCTCTTCCTTATTTTGTCATGAATCTCTGGGAACTGACTTATCATATTGGCCATCTTGTCACACCTATACCACACACACCACACACACACACACACACACACACACACACACACAAACACACACACACAAATTCTCAATTAGGGCTAGTATTATGGAAAGTTGTGTTCTAATCTGAGTAAGAAATCCATGTATTTAATATCAGAATAGCATTATAAGTTCCATCAAAAGTTTCTTTCTTGACTATGAAAAAATTCTCCATGTGGAAAAGTGGTGGGACATTTATAAAAGGTTCAGAGTGATTTTACGGTTCCCCGTTCCTCCTGTCTGTTGAACACTACTCCAACTCTGGCTGTGATTCCTCTTTACATATGGAGGTGAAATGAGGTGAGTGAAATCTACTGTAATGATTTTTGCATACATGTCATTGTGGTAAATAATCCAGATTTAGACTATTCATGGAAATATGTAACGTTTATTGGTATACGACAAACACACACACAAACACACACACACAAGTGATTAATATGTGTAATGTTACCACAGATGATCATACGTAGTGACCCAGTTATTACATGGGGAAAATGTCCATAGCTTTTATAATACAAGTGCCCGATACTGGTTATTGGAAATTGTTTATAAATTAATGCAAAAATTGCAATATTTCAAACATTAGTAAAAATATTGATGTACAGGGTAGTATTAAATGTGAATTCTATTTACATAATATCCTCTAAAATAGAAAATATCATGCACATGAGAAAATGCTGAAGACTCTTATTCAAAACAACAGGGAATTCAGTGGGCACTGAGCAGATTAGCCAAGTTTTTTTCTTACTTCTTTACTGTCTGTGTAACTGTGGATTATACATAGTTGCTTCCACCGCCATAATCAGACCCACAATAATAGATATTCTCATCTGCATCCTTAATATTCCAAATTCCCAGGTACATAACCAGTAGGGCCCACTTGCAAATAAAACTTGGACAGTCTTCTTTTAGCTTTGCTGGTACCAGTCCACATTATATTTCATGTTGCCACAGCTCAGTGAGACACTTCTCAGTTTCCAAGAGAAGAAGATGTTGATAGTGGCTGAGTTAACTCTGGCTAAGAAAGAGACCCTGGAAACATGGATATAAGTTAAAAATCTAGTAAGAGAATGTGAATAATTGCTAGATGGGATGGTGGAGATTGGGGTTAGGAGTAATTGTCATCCTGGAGATCCTAGTATTTCCTGATGCCTGGCCTTTGGGAATGAGGATAATGAAGAAAAGTGTCAAGGCCACTGTGCAGATTATTGCTGCTGTCTGTAGACCTTCACTGATCCTGAGATCACAAGCCTCTTATCGCCTTAGCTTCTGTTTGGCCAGGACATAAACTACTATGCAAATATGCCCATTTCTCTAACTGGTGTCTCATGAAAGTTCAGGAGTCATAGAGAAAACTCATTTATACTTGTTTTCAGTCGGCTTCCCCCTTGTGGGCAGACTCAAAATCCACTTGTGGAGTTCATTTAACTTGCTATTGCTCCTGCTGCTGCTGCTGCTGCTGCTGCTGCTGCTGCTGCTGTGACTGAGCAGGCTGTTACAGCCAGGAATGCAGGGAACACTGAGAGTAAAATGACTTGGAATTTGGTCCACCAGGGCCCCACCTGCACCCAGGAGCTGGGCAGCACCACAATTGTCAGTGCACCTATCCTTCAAGGGGACATCTGCCCTGCAAGGATTCCTGCATTTGTAGGGAGTCTTTGTTTAGAGATGAGGCAGCCACCTTTGCTCTTGTGACTGAGCAGAGGGGTGCAGCCAGTAGCACAGGGAGTGTAAGATCACTTGGGACACGGTTCACCAGGGCATCACCTGCACCCAGGAGCCGGGCAGCACCACAACACTCTCTGCCAGGGGAGAGCTGGTCACCCAGGGGTGCTGAGACAGGCTTGAAATCACACAAGAGGGACAAGCACCAGTCACAGACAGCAGGACCAACTAACATCACAGATAACCAGATGGCAAAAGGCAAACRCAGGAACGATACTAACAGAAATCAAGGCAACACAGCACCATCTGAACCCAATTCTCCCACAACAGCAAGTCCTGGATACCCCAACACACCAGAAAAGCAAGATTTGGATTTAAAATCACAGTTCATGACGTTGATAGAGGGCTTCAAGAAGGACATAAATGATTCCCTTAAATAAATACAGGAGAACACACGTAAACAGGGAGAAGTCCTTAAAGAACTACAGGAAAACACAACAAAACAGGTGAGGGAACTGGACCAAACCATCCATAGAAACTATTGACACAACAGAGAGAATGCAAAATGCAAAAAGCTACTGACCCAAAACATCCAGGAAATCCAGGATAAGATGAGAAGACCAAACCTAAGGATTATATGCAAAGAAGAGAGTAAAGATTTCCAAATTAATTGGCCAGTAAATGTTTTCAACAAAATTACAGAAGAAAACTTCCCTAACCTAAAGAAAGAGATGCCCATGAACATAAAAGAAACCTACAGAACTCCAATTAGATTTGACCAGAAAAGAAATTCCTCTCATCACATAATAATTAAAACACCAAATTCACTAAGTAAGGAAAGTATATTAAAAGCAGTAAGGGAAAAAGGTCAAGTAAGATATGAAGGTAGATCTATCAGAATTACACAAGATTTCTCACCTGAGACTCTTAGAGCCAGAAGCTCCTGGGCAGATGTCACACAGACACTAAGGTAACACAAATGCCAACCCAGGCTTCTATACCTAGCAAATCTCTCAATTACCGTAGAGGAAGAAACCAAGGTATTCCATGGCAAAAACAAATTTACACAATATCTTTCCACAAATCCAGCCCTTTAAAGGATAATGAGTGGAAAATACCAACAAAAAGAGGGAAAGTACATACTAGAAAAAGCAAGAAATTAATCTTCTTTCAACAAACCCAAAAGACGATAACCACACAAACCTAAAAAATACATAAAAATTAACAAGAAGCAATGATCACTATTACTTAATATCTCTCAACATCAATGGACTCTATTCCCCAATAAAAATACATAGACTAACAGACTGGATAAGTAAACAGGACCCAGCATATTGCTGCATACAGGAAAGGCATCTCAGTGTAAAAGACAAACACTATTTCAGAGTAAAAGGCTGGGAAACAATTTTCCAAGTAAATGGTTCCAGGAAAAAAGCTGGAGTAGCCATTCTAATATCCAATAAAATAGACTTTCAACCAAAAGTCATCAAAAATGACACAGAAGGACACTTTATACTCATCAAAAGAAAAACCTAGCAAGAATCACTCTCAATTCTAAACATCTATACTCCAAATACACGAGCACAATCATTGGTTAAAGAATCTTTACTAAAGTTTAAAGCACACATTGTACCTCACACAATCATTGTGGGTGACTTCAACACCATACTCTCCTCAATGGACAGATCAGGGAAACACAAACTAAACAGAGACAGCAGTGAAACTAACAGAAGTTTCAGACCAAAGGTAGTTAATAGTATCTATAGAACATTTCATCCTAAATCAAAAGAATATACCTTCCTCTCAGCACCTAATGGTATCTTCTCCAAAACTGACCATATAATTAGGAACAAAACAGACCTCAACAGATATAAGCAGATTGACCTAATCCCATGCTTCCATTCAGATCACTATGGAGTAAGGATGGTCTTCAATAGCAACAAAAACAACAGAAATCACGCACACACAAGGAAGCTGAACAATGCTCTTCTCGAGGTTAACTCGGTCAAGGAAGAAATAAAGAAAGAAATCAAAGACTTTTTAGAATTTAATGAAAATGAAGACACAACATACCCAAATTTATGGGACACAATGAAAGAAGTGCTAAGAGGAAAATTCATAGCTCTGAAAGCCTCTAAAATGAAGCTGAAGAGAGAATACACTAGCTGCTTAACAGCACACCTGAGGCTTTAGAACAGAAAGAAGCTGATACACCCAAGAGGAGTAAAAGACAGGAAATCATCAAACTCAGGGCTGAGATCAACCAAGTAAAAACAGAAAGAAATATACCAAGAATCAAGAAAACCAGGAGCTGGATCTTTGAGAAAATCAACAAAATATGTAAACCCTTAGTCAGACTAACATAGGGCACAGAGGCAGTATCCAAATTAACAATATCAGAAATGAAAAGGGAGATATAACAACAGAAACTGAGGAAATTAAAAAAAAATCATCAGATCCTACCACAAAATTCTATACTCAACACAACTGGAAAATCTAGATGAAGTGGACAATTTCCTAGACAGATACAAAATACCAAAGTTAAATCAGGATCAGATAGACCATCTAAACAGTGTCATAACCCCTAAAGAAATAGAAGTGATCATTGAAAGTCTCCCAACCAAAAAAAGCACATTATAAGATGGTTTTTGTGCAGAATTCTTTCAGCCCTTCAAAGAAGACCTAACACCAATACTCTTCAAACTATTCCACAAGTAGAAACAGAAGGAATACTACCTAACATGTTCTATGAAGCCACAATTACAGTGATACCAAAACCACCCAAAGATCCAACAAAGGAAGAGAACTTCAGACCAATTTCCCTTATGAAGATCAATGCAAAAGTACTCAATAAAATTCTTGCCAACCGAATCCAAGAACACATCACAACAATCATTCACCATGATCAAGTAGGCTTCATCCCAGGGATGGAGAGATGGTTCAAAATGTGAAATCCATCAATGTAATCTACTACATAAACAAACTCAAAGATAAAACCACATGGTCATTAGATGCTGAAAAAGCATTTGACAAAATTCAGCATCCTTTCATGTTAAAAGTCTTGGAAAGATCGAGAATCCAGGGCTTATATCTAAACATAGTAAAAGCAATATACAGCAAATCAGTAGCCAACATCAATCTAAATGAAGAGAAACTTGAAGCAATCCCACTAAAGTCAGGGACTAGACAAGGCTGCCCTCTCTCTGCATATTTATTCAATATAGTCCTTGAAATTCTAGCTAGAGCAATTAGACACCAAAAGGAAGTCAAATGAATACTTATTGGAAAGTAAGAAGTAAGTTAATTATCACTATTTGCAGATGATATGACAATATACTTTAGCAGTCCAAAAAAACTCCACCAAAGAACTCCTATAACTGATAAACAACTTGAGCAAAGTAGCAGGATATAGAATTAACTCAAACCAGTCAGTAGCTTTCCTTTACTCTAAGGATAAACAGGCTTAGAAAGAAATTAGGGAAATGACACCCTTCACAATAGCTACAAACAATATAAAATATCTTGCTGTGACTCTAACCAAACAAGTGAAAAATCTGTATGACAAGAACTTCAAGTCTTTGAAAAAAGAAATCAAAGAGGACCTCAGAAGATGGAAAAATCTCCCATGCTCATGGATTGGCCAGATTAATATAGTACAAATGGCCATGTTGCCAAAAGCAATATACAGATTCAATGCAATCGCCATCAAAATCCCAACTCAATTCTTCATAGAGTAAGAAAGAACAATTAACAAATTTGTCTAGAATAACAAAAACAAACAACAAACAAACAAACAAACAAAAAATCCAAGGATAGCTAAAACTATTCTCAACAGTAAAAGAACTTCTGGGGGAAATCAGTATCCCTGACCTCAAGCAGTACTACAGAGCAATGGTAATAAAAACTGCATAGTATTGGTATAGTGACAGGCAGGTAGATCAATGGAATAGAATTGAAGACCCAGAAATGAACCCACACACTTATAGTCACTTGATCTTTGACAAAGAAGTTAAAACCATCCAGTATAAAAAATATAGCCTCTTCAAAAAATGGTGCTGATTTTGAAAGGATGAGAATTACAGGCTAAAAATCCCCCGTGCATAACTCTTAGATGACCCCAAAAAGTCAGAGGCTTGGCCCACTTTGTTGGAAGCTAGGTGAAGGGTCATGTTCCTTGAGCCTGCCCAGGGGTGTGCATGTCCCACCCGCCTGCGGTGTCTGGCTGGGGGACACTGACCTGGGAAGGTCCCCTGCTCCTTTCCTGTCTCTCCTCTGCGGGAGCAGCTGGGGCGTGGGCTGTGGGGCTCGCACCTGGTGGGTGCTCAGGTCCCTGGGCACCTGCTACTGGTTGGAGGGCCTTTGAATATGTAATCCTGGCCCTGTATCAGGGAATACATATGTGACCCTGTACATGACTCTGGCCCCATAACAGGAAATGTGTACGTGGCCCTGGTCCCTTAAGCAGAAATGAGCTAACTAGTTGCTACCTGGCTTCTATAGAAAACTGATTGGTCCTCCAAGTGCAGGCTTGGATAATTTAAACTGATTGGCTTAGAAGCTATGGAGTGGTACAAATCAATTGGCTCTCACTGTGCAGGCTCTAGATGCTCAGGAATGATTGGTTTGTGATATGCGGGTTTTGTTGTAAACCTATAAAAGCTGTCCCGATTCTGCACTCGTTGCTCACAGTCCCCTACCCCTGCATGGTGCATGGCTGTGAACCCCAGAGCCTCTGGAATAAAAATCCTCTTGCTGTTGCATCAAGACCATTTCTCGAGAGTGATCTGGGTGTCACCTTCTGAAGTGTGGGGCGCTGGGGGGCCAGTGTGTTTTTTTCAGGTCTTACAGTTCAACTGGCAGTTAGCATGCAGATGAATGCAATTGATTCATTCTTACTTCCTTGCACTAAACTCAAGTCCATGTTGATCAAGTGTCCCTTCCCCCACTTCAGCATTTGAGCTAGGTGGTTTGGCCTCTGCTCTGTTCACTCCTCTGCCCATGAATTTCCTGACACTTTGTTCAATATAGAACAACCCAGCCTCACCTGGAAGCCATGGAAGCATTCCAGAGCCAACCACCTGCTGAGATCCGGAGCCTGCAAGATCCCAAGACTCCACCTCATGCCTGCGGGGAGGAAATCTTAAAGACTATATATTGGGTTACATTTATAAAAATTCGGGTCTTGAAATGAAATGTCTCCTTGACCCAATTCTTTTTGCACTGCTTTCCCCATCCATCCCATAGTTTTCTCCTGCAGGGACCAGTCTGCAGTAGCTGCAGATCGCTATGGAACTCAACAGAATGGCGCCCAGACATGTGGCTGGACTTGAGAGAAAGGTGACCCTGTCTTAGCGAAGCTTTGCAGAAAAATGGAAAAAGATGGTATCCTGCATGGTGAGCAAAATGGGTCCTGGAGGATACGGATTAAGTAAGGCAGTGTTGACCCAACACTGAACTCCTTGCATAGAGGCAGACAGTGGAAAATGGGGAAGAACTTTATAGGTTCTGGATTGTAACCACAGCTATTAAGAGCTATTCAGGAAACGGAAAGGGTTTAAAAATAGGCATATGTCTGCAGCCTCTAAGAGCTGCTTTGAGAAAGGTTGGAAAATGAAAGAGAAAGAGAGAAGGAAAATGGATATAATTGAATAACAAGCATACTTCCCTTTCTATGTATTGTCTGTTCTTTCTATGTCATCTATTCTTGGTGCACCATGTGTCTACATGTATGTATTGTGGTGTCATGTGAATGACTTGTCTAAATGTTTCATGTTAAAAACAAAATTAATAAAATTTTCATCTGCTGGCAGTCTATCTCTTAATCTAGCCGCAGTTCACACCAGAGGTTGATTTAAGGTGTCCAGCACTCAACTGGGAGTCAAGCATAGTTAAGAGAAAACTGCTTTTAAAAAGGGGGCCAGCAGCCTCAAGTCTAGGACAAATGGATTAATGGTTGTTTCTTTTAAAGAAAAATCTCTACAAGTGTGGTTTTTGGTTCAAAGTGCTTTTATTCTTTCGAAATTACAGCCAGAAAAAGGAAAAAAAGTTGTTTAGTTAAAATTTATAAGATTCGTATAATCGTTTTATTCTTGGTTATAATTGGTCTTAAACGTATAGATACATTTTTCATGTCTTGACTATATAGAGTATTGGCTTATAAATCATTAGACATAATTTAAAAGATATAATGTTATTAAGAAGAGGTTAGTTTAACCAGCGACTTGTGGCCTGATGCAACCCACATTTTATTCGCTTTTTATAATTGGTCTTAAAAGTATAAATATATTTTACATGTTTTGACTATAGAATATTGGCTTATTGATTATCGTGCAAGATTTAAATGGTATAGAGTTGGCAATAAGAGGTGAATTTGGAGCTGATAGTTTGAGGGTGTGGCCATTTTGAGCACATGGCATGTTAGACTCATAGAATACAGGCCTCTGAGATGCTTCTAAATTGGCATGGTGTTTTGTGTGAACCTTGGCCTAGAAAGCAGACTTATAGGGAATAAGATATAAAATAATGTCTGTTCAATTATTTAAAATGGTGCATTTGCCATTGATTTTAAGGAAGGTGGATTATTTAGAGTTGGGCTTTGTTTCCCAAGTTATAGTTGCTCTAATATTATAAGAGAAAATTAAGAGTTAAGACAAAAATTGCCAGTGTGCCATTGACTGCAGTTTGCAGTCTGGTTAAAGGCCAAGATTCTTAACATATTTTAAAAATGATAAAGGTTAAAAGACAGCCGTGGCCAACATGGGCCTGTTGAGACCTTTTCGAGGGGTTTTTGGCTACAATGATGGAAGCGGGATTTAACCCTCCAAGATTATAAAGGTGATCTCAATAGAAATTTATTTTATTTCAAACAGGCACCTCTGACTACTATGAAACAAGAAGTAGAATTTTTCCTGGAATCCTGAAATTACAGGTTCCGTTTGTTTGTTATTTGACCCTCATGTCCTTGCAAGACAGGTGGGTTTGGGTATGGTCTTAGATAATGGGCTCCAGAGGATATTTGCATTTGAGGAACCTTGTTCAAGTTCCTTGCCAGGGTGGGTGTTGAAGTAAATGATTTTCAAAAGTTGTTGAAATAAGTTAATTGGCTAAGACATTGCTTTAAGCTTGCCACAGAAGGACTTAAACCTCTGTTTTCAAGGCAGATATAAATTATCTGTCAAAAGATAATGTTACAGATAATGAAGGCTACTGTAATCAGCTGTTTATGATATGTGTTCATTGCCATTCATTGGCAAAGGAAACATTAATATAAAATCACTTTTTCTTCTCCAAATAAAGTTTTGCATCTTTCAATGGAGATGTTCATGTGTTGGTGTTAGTACCAAGACCTGTGACGTCATATAGGCGACAATTAGCACCTGTTACCAAGGCAACAGCCGCCATATACCCAGAATTCAATGGGCCTACCTTTACCTGTAATTACGTCACCACTACTATATAAACAGGCAGAGTTTCTCTTTCACTCTCTTTTCTCTTTTTCTTTCCCCTCTTTCCTATCTCCTTCCCCCCTTGCCCACCTTCCCATCCTAAATAAAGCTCCACGTGGAATTGCTTGGTACGGGTGTGATCTCTCGCCGCAGCCCCAGCATCGCGCGGCGGCCTGCCGACATCCCGCCGGCATCCCGTGGCCCGCGTGGCGGGCAGGCAGGTGACCTGCGTGGGGTGCAGGTAGACAGACTGCGTTCAAAACCCAAAAGTTGGTAAAATGTTATAAGGGTGTTTTGGAGGAACCTTTTAAGAGCCTGGTGAGGGCATTTGCTCCTTGCTTCAAGCAGCAATCAGATTATTATTGTTGATCTATTGCATGGCAAGACTTTTTAGGTGAAATTAATAATTGCTATCCAAAAGATAATTTGTTATTCCTTTAAGGTTTCCCCTGCTTCAGCACAAGTAACTTGGGTGCTCTAGTGGCTATTTTTAAAATGTTAAAAAATCAAGCTTTTATTTATATATTAATAACAAATAAAGATGTATATATGGCTCATGGTTTACAATTACTTAAAATTATTCTTTTATTTTCATACTGCTAATTCTTAATTTTTACAATTGTTTATACAAATGTAATTCAGGTTAAAAAGATATGTTACTTAAATATCTATCTTCTAGATATTTAATATAGTTGATCTTTAAAAAGGTGCCTGGACAAAGACCTCTTAAGGCAAGGCACATAAGTTTATATTCTAGACAAACTATATGGAAACAATTGGCTATACAGGCATAATTTTTATATCATCAAAAGGAGTAATGCCTTAAAAATAATTTTATATTTTTGTGCTCATCAAATTATAAAGATTTATTCTTAAATGTCCTCAATTTCTACCCCTACCACATAATGGTGTTAATTCTAGAGGACATATTTAATTGTTGCAGATAAATGATACTCATATTTCTAATTTATGTTATGATATATGCTTGGTGTTCCAACTTAAAGAAATACAGACAATGGAACTGTCCATTTAAAAAGGTTATCAAACATTT
>BDUI01000141.1:189709-201804 GCA_002335545.1 Apodemus speciosus
GGATTTCTGAGTTCGAGGCCAGCCTGGTCTACAGAGTGAGTTCCAGGACAGCCAGGGCTACACAGAGAAACCCTGTCTCGAAAAACCAAAAAACAAACAAACAAACAAAAAAAAAACAAAAAACAAAAACAAAAAACCTGCTTCATCTTATTAGAGACATATGTCCAAACATTGTCAGTTTTAAATTGTATGGGTACTACCATAATGGTCATAACGTCTAACAAATGGGTAGTTACCAAATCAACCTTTTCTGAAACTAAGGCAGTTGTCCATTGAATCCTGAATATGTGTCTATTATACAATGAACATAACTTAGTACTCAAAATTATGAAATGAAAAACATCTATTTTCCAAATTCTGTTTCTTTGGGTACCCTTAGGTTTACTTCCTGTAGGTAATGGAGTTTGGTTATTGTCTTAGCTAGGGTTTAACTTCTGGGAACAGACACCATGACCAAGGCAACTCTTATAAGCACACTATTTCATTGGGGCTGGCTAACAGGTTCAGAGGTTTAGTCCATTATCACCAAGGTGGGAGCATTTTTGCAGCATCCAGACAGGCATGGTGCAGGAGGAACTGAGAGTTCTACATCTTTATCTGAAGGCTGCTAGCAGAACACTTACTTCCAGGTAGCTAAAACTAGGGTATTAAAGCCATGCCCAGTGACACTCCTATTCTAATAAGACAACACCTAATAGTGCCCACTCCCTGGTGCAAGCATATACAAACCATCACAATTATATAAGAATTACTTGCTGCCAAGTRATAAAGAAGTCTTTCTTTTAAACCTTTGTTGACAAGATGCCCCCCCTTGGATTTTTTTGTATGTGTTTCCCCATTTGTCTGTTGTTGATTTATATTTTCTAGTCTAATGTCTGCTTTTGTCACATCTCTTAACTGTTTTAGGGGGCATAGGCTCCCTTTGGTGATTAATTTGGTTTTCTTTACAGTTTATTTTGGAATGACCCTGTTTACCACAATTAGATTTAAATTTTTGGATCATCTCAAGGACTCTAATGGCAGCTTCTCCTATCAGGTGAATGCGTTCTAACATCAACTCTATATCTAATCTATATATCTATCATCATTTACCTTGTTTTTAATGGTCTGATTATATTTTTATATTTAGGATTTATATTTTCAAAGGCTAAAGAGTTAGTGTCTTTTTGTTATAGGATTTAATATACTCTTCTGTAGTGAAAGTCACCCTTTATAAAAACTCAGGGAATGTTTCTTTTGGACTTTGTATGCCCTGAGAAAATGGTTCAAGTCCTTTCTCTGTTTTTATGATCTTGTCGCAGAACAGGCATTTAAGGTTGTCAAGTGAAATAATATCAAGTTTTTCTTTTATGCTATTTAGCCTGTACCTCTACTTCAGTAAAGTGATCCTCATCAAATAGTTAATCTTTAGAAATATTGATACCTCTATTTTATTTTGTTGTGCTATCTCATTTACCTATTTTTCTCCACTATGAAACATATTGTAAGTGTGACAGATGTTTTAATGTTGTCTTTGGCATATATTTTTAGACATTGAGGATTATTTTATTTTTAATAGCCCAAGAAGACAGTATTTGTAGTGTGTGTTTTTTCTACACTGTTCCCTGTTCACAACTGGACACTCATGTGCACCTTCTCAGGAGACATGCTGGATCCACAGATGAAACACACACACACACACACACACACACACACACACACACAGTGAGAAAGAGACAGATACACACACAGATACAGAGATACACAGACACACATATACAGACACACACACACATGAACACACACATTAGCTTAATTTTAATATGCTTTTAACTCAATGGTTGGGTTATTCTAAGCCTCCCTTGGCTAGCATGGCCCTTACTTCACTCCGTGCTTAATAGCTCTAAATCTGTTCTCAGCTTAGTTGTTCAGTTACCTTTAGTCCTAGATCAACACCTATAAATCTGCCCTCAACTTAGTTGCCCAATTACCTTCTCTTTTCTCAGTACCTTAAGTCTGTCCTCAGTTTAATTGTATTTCTAATTTCCTCCCTACTATTCCAGGCCCAGTTGGGAAAATGGCCAATGGTCACTCCCCCCCAAAATCTCCAAAGCATGAAGAATCTTCCCCACCCCACAGAGCCCTGCTCCATTCCTGTTTCTCATAGCCTCCCTCTGAGAACCTGGAAGTTCTGCCTCTTCTTGCCAGTCATCAGCCACTAGCATCTTTATTGATCTATCAAGAAAAAATTGGGGAATATGACCTTCAGCATTTACAGTTAGATTCCTGATGAATGCACCAAAAGCACCCCGTACAAGGATTTGTTTTACAAATGGTGAATGTGTTCCAAAATTAGTGACACTTTCTTTAAATTTTCTCAGTTCTAGCACATCTATGGATTATCATCTGAATTCCTGATAATTTTGTGGATGATCATCATCTGTTGGTCTCTCTGTTCTATACTAAAAACATAAACTTATATTTGCTTTTTAAACAACCATTAGCTGCCTTTTTGTAACTTTATCTCCTGTCTCTACTTGAGTATATGCCCTAAGTAATATTTGAAGTTCCTCTCTTAACATCTGTGTTTATGTTTCATAACTCTCCCTTTTTTGTTCATTCTGTTCTGTAAGTTTTTGCATCCTTTGCTTAAGGTATTGTTTATAAATTTTAATATTTTTATATTATAATTTTGATATTTTGATGTTCATTTTATTTTCATTGATTAATTTTAAAAGATTTTCTTCTCAGTCTTGTTTTCAATCTTTATTATTATTGCTCTGTTGTTCAGTCTGACCTGTGAGATATCATATCCTTTATTCTAGTGTCTTCTCTATCTCCTACCTATTTTTCCTCTCTCTGTTATTTACTTCACATATAAATTTCTGTAACTTTAGTTCTAGTGTTTTTTTCTAGGTTATGTTGTCAAACCTTACATTTTTCTCTCTGTTGTTTGTTTTCATTTTTGAATTCCTGTATCTTCTCTTTTAGGCTCTGTTTCTACAATTTAAAACTTTCTTTATCTTGTAATTTTGATATTGTAGCATTTAAATTATTTTGATTTACTAACTTTAGTAAATTATTTTCCAGGCTTTGCTTCTAAATTTCATTTCTATTTGTAATGGTTTGTGTATGCATAGGCTAAGTTGGAACTTGATTAGGAGGCATGGCCTTGATGGAGTAGGTGTGTTGTTGTGAGCATGGCTTTTAATACCCTTGTCCTGCTTGCCTAGTTGCCAGTCTTTTCCTCGCAGGCTTTAGGTGAAGATGTCAAATTCTGAGCTCCTCCTGCCCCATGACTGCTTGGATGCTTCCATGATCCTGCCTTGCTGACAATGTACTGAACCTCTCAAACTGTAAGCTAGCCCCAACTAAATGTTATTCTTTTAAGAGTTGTCTTTGTCATGGTGTCTGTTCACAGCATTAAAACCCTAACATACAGAAGTTGGCACCAGTTACTGGGGTATTGCTGTGATAGGCCTGACGATGCTTTTGTGTGGAAAAATGTGGATTTGGGAACTTTGGGTTTGGCAAGTGATAGAAGGCTTTAAGTGAGGCTTTATGGAATAGCCTATTCAGGATATGGAAGATTATTGCTGAGGATAATTTGAACTGTGGAAGCCTGGCTCTAGAAGTTTCAGAGAGGAACAATAATGTGGATGTTAGACTGTTCTTGTAATATTTTATTGAAGAATGTGGGTGCTTTTTGCCCTTATATGAAAAGTCTACCAAAAGCCAGGATAAAGAGATTTATATTAATTACACTGACAAAGTCTCAAAAAAAAAAAAAAAAAAAACCCAGCAGAGACATGGTTCTCTGGTTAAGTCTCACAAAGAGTGTTTTGAACAATTGTTGCAACCTTATAAAGTGGAAATATTAAACATATTCTTCAAGTATTAAAGGGGCACCAGGAAGTGATATAGAATTTAATCCTCAGTTCAAAGATATTAAATGGAATTAAGGTTATAGTGACCTCGGAGCAAGATCTGACCCAGCTATGTTTAGGTTCAAGCATGGTAGTACAAGCTTTTAATCTGAGGAGGCAAAGTCAAGCAGATCTCTGAGTTCAAGAGCAGACTAGAACAGAACAAGTTCTAGTGTAGAAAAACTTAAATGGAGACTTAATTCTTAATTTCAGTGTTTAGGAGCCAGACATACAGAACTCTGAGTTCAAAATCAGTCTACAGAGCAAGTTCAAGACAGCCAAGCTTAGGCAGTAAAGGAGTTGCAAAACTGAAAGCTGGTGATAATAAAAAAAATGGGCATGTTCCAGCCCCAGCAAGCAGTAGAACTCAACAGCTTTGCCATGTGGGTCTGGCTTTAGAGTCAAGATTAGAAGGGACTACTGGAACAATTGCTGATGCTCAGCTGGAGCTAATAAGTTAGCAGTGATAAATATGAGACCAGCATCACTGAGGTGAAATCTGGGAAGTGTTTTCTGAAAGCACAAAGAAGCTGTGCTCCAGAGGTATCTAAGGTTTTACCTTATGCTTCAACTGAAATTGTTAATGTGTAAGAATCATTCAGGTGGTGCTGGTTTTGAAAGTATAAGTGGTAATGTAGAGATCTAGATGTATTGTCCTGAACTGCCAGTTTGAAGCCTGTCATGGAGTCAACCTGTCTCAGTCCTCTTATTCCTCTCTTAAGTAATGTGCCATTTCAAATCCTTGAGATGTTTCTATGGCCCCATATTCATTCATAATCAATTGAACTGCAGAAGTCTGTTCTTTAACAAACTTAACTAAAACATTGATTATACAGAGACCATGAGTTAAAGCTAACATCAGTAGGTTAAGAGGCCTGGCAGGGTAGAGACAAGGGGTGTCAGTCAAGGAGATGAGTTAAAGAGACACTCATACTAACCTTGAGAGTCTTCTATTTATATTCTTCTTCTTTGTAATATCTTTCTATGGTCATGGATGCTTTGACCACCTCTGGGTGGTCAACATAGAAAGAACATTACTTACCTGAGGCTGCACAGTGTCCTCCCTTCTCAAGGAATAGCAAGTCTAGACCTCTTCTGTTCTATAAGATTACTTCTGCTGGGAGGATAGGGGATCCTACTGGGCCATGAAGGATGTTTCCATCTCCTGTCTATTTGCATCTATAGTCATATATAGAGCCTTGTCATTTTCTCTTGGAGTATTATGTCTGAGGCCCCTATACTAGCAGCTCTGGCAAGCCCTGTACCAACACAACAACAACAATAAAAAAAAAACAACAGCAACAACAACCCCCCCCCCCCCCCCCAAAAAAAAAAAAAACAAAAAACCTAGTAACACAGTGGAAATGGCCATCTGTTTTACCTAAATGTTTGGAGATGCTAGCTGGTTGAAGACATCCTTCCAAGAGTAATAAATCACTCTGGGTACCAGCTGTACTAGACCACAAAAAATTCTTAGTCATATTTACAACAAAACCAATAAATGCTTGGAGTAAGCCCCAAGATACAAACCTGTGGGATGGTAAACCATGCCAGGAAGCTTGGTTGGTAGAGCAGTTTGATACCCTGGAAAGTCACTCTTGAGACAGTAGGCACCGACTCAATCACTGTGAGATTCCTGACTTGAAACATGTGCCACACTACCCACATAAGGGAAAATGACCTGTGGTCACATAGGCATAGAACAGAGTTCTCCATGCTAATGAGGTACCTAAAGGGTGTTATGGCTTAGCCAATAAGATTCCCTTCCCAGCCATTCTATGCTGCAAATGGTATTTAATCTCAGGTTCACCCTGAAATGGATAGTATGCATCTACTTTCCATGATGAACAGCCAATGAACAACATGGATAAACATGAACTGTCTCTTTCATTAAGATCCACCATGAGGAACACAGGGAAGGCCTTTGCCTATAATCCACAGCATAAGCCTTCTGCAGAAGGCATCTCTGCCCTTCTAGTTTACCTCCCCTGAACTAAGAACAATCACAACTGAGCTAAGCCAGAGCTCCTTCTTGCTTGTGGGCCTCTAACTGCATTCTCTTGTCTACTGTATGTCTCAGAACACCTAGATATCCAAGTCTGAAAGGCCCCATGGCCCACCCTCATCGCAGGCCTGGTGACCCCTGACACTTGGTTCCTGACTTGTCTGTGTAGTTTACCAGCAGCAACTGAGGGTTTGAAAGTCAGGGCACACCAGCTCCAGCTTTCCCAATCTCAGACTGCATTTTTCCATCCCAGGAATGGTTTCTAGGCATTTCCAACTGCCAAACACCCAATTGGCAATGACACTGGGGAAATCCAGTCAAGCTCCTCACATTACACCTCCCTAAGCAGCCATGCCCAGTGGATGTGGGCCCACAGAAGCTCATGAAGTGTTTTCTACTGTAAGCACATGGACAGTAAATAGGAGTCCAGGATCATAGCCAGAGATATAAATTCTTTTTTTAATTAGATATTTTCTTTATTTACATTTCAAATATTATCCCTTTTACAGGTTTCCCCTACACAAACCACTTATTATCTCCCCATCCCCCTACTCATCAAACCATCCACTTCCATATCATGGTCCTGGTGTTTCCGTATACTGGGGCATTGAGCCTTTATAAGACCAAGGGCCTCTCCTCCAACTGATGACCAGCAAGGCCACCCTCTGCTACATATGTGGCTGGAGGCATGGGTCCTTCYATGCATACACTTCATTTGGTGGTTTAGTCCCTGGAAGCTCTGGGTACCAGTTGGTTCTTATTGTTGTTCCTCCTATGGAACTGCAAACCCCTTCAGATCCTTGGGTCGATTCTCTAGCTGCTCCATTGGGGACCCTGTGCTCAGTCCAATGGTTGGCTGAGAGCATCCCCATCTGTGTTTTTCAGGCACAAGCTTAGTCTCTTAAGAGACAACTATATCAGGCTCCTGTTATCAAGCACTTGTCGGCATCCACAATAGTGTCCAGGTTTGGTGATTGTATATGGGATGGATCCACAGGTGGGGCAGTCTCAGGATGGTGTTTCCTTCAATCTCTGATACTCAATTTGTCTCTGTATCTTCTCCCATGGATAATTTGCTCCCCCTTCCAAGAAGGTCCAAAGTATCCACACTTTGGTCCTCCTTCTTCTTGAGCTTCCTGTGATCTGTGAATAGTATCTTGGCTATTCCAAGTTTTTGGGCTAATATCCACTTATCAGTGAGTGCATACAATGAGTGTTCTTTTGTGATTGGGTTACCTCACTTAGGATGATGTTTTCTAGTCCCATCCATCTGCCTAAGAATTTCATAAATTGATCGTTTTTAATAGCTGAGTAGTACTCCATTGTGTAAATGTACCAAATTTTCTGTATCCATTCCTCCGTTGAGGGACATGTGTATTCTTTTGAGCTTCTGGCGATTATAAATAAGGCTGATATGAACATGTGGAGCATGCATCCTTATTACATGCTGGAGAATCCTCTGGGTATATGCCCAAGAATGGTATAGAAGTGTCCTCTGGTAGTCCTAAGTAAAACTGATTTCCAGAGTGGTTGTACCAGCTTGCAATCCCATCAGCAGTGGAGGAGTGCTCCTTTTTCTCTACAACCTCTCCAGCACCTGCTGTCTCCTGAGTTTTTTATCTTCACCACTCTGACTGGTGAAGTGAAATCTCAGGGTTGTTTTGATTTGCATTTCCCTGATGACTAAGGATGTCGAACATTTTCTTAGGTGTTTCTCAGGCATTCAATATTCCTTTGTTTAGAATTCATTGTGTAGTTCCATACCTGAATTGTTTTTTATTCTACATATGTTTTATTTACATTTCATATGATTTCCCCTTTCCATAATGCCCCCTCCCTGAAAGTCCCATAAGCCCTCTTCCCTCCCCCTGTGCCCCCATCCACCCTTGCCACTTCCCTGTTCTATTATTCCCCTACACTGCTGCACTGAACATTTCCAGAACCAGGGGCATCGCCTTCCTTCTTCTTGGACACCATTTGATATGTGTGTTGTTTCTTGGGTATTCCAAGCTTCTTGGCTAATATCTGTTTATAAGTGAGTGCTACATACCATGCGTGTTCTTTTTAGACTGGGTTACCTCACTTAGGATGATGTTCTCTAGCTCCATCCATTTGTCTAAGAAGTTCATGAATTCATTGTTTCTAAAGGCCGAATAGTACTCCATTGTGTATATATACCACATTTTTTCTATCCATTTCTCCTTTGAGGGGTCTCTGGGATGTTTCCAGCTACTTGCTATTATAAATAGGGCTGCTATGACCATAGTGGAGCATGTATCCTTATTACATGCTGGGGTATCCTCAGGGTATATGCCCAGGAATGGTATAGCAGGGTCCTCTGGAAGTGTTGTGTCCAGTTTTCTGAGGAACCACCATACTGATTTCCAGAGCAGTTGTAACAGCTTGCAATCCCACCAGCAGTGGAGGAGTGTTCCTCTTTCTCCACATACTCACCAACACCTGCTGTCTCCGGAGTTTTTAATCTTAAGCATTCTGACTGGTTTGAGGTGGAATCTCAGGATTGTTTTGATTTGCATTTCCCTAATGACTAATGATGTTGAACATTTCTTAAGGTACTTCTCAGCCACCCAAAGTTCTTCAGGTGAAAATTCTTTGTTTAGTTCTGTAACCCATTTTAATAGGGTTATTTGGTTTTCTGGGGTCTAACTTCTTTAGTTCTTTGTATATATTGGATATGTGCCCTTTGTCGGATTTAGGGTTGGTGAAGATCTTTTCCCAATTTGTTGGTTGCCATTTTATCCTTTTGATGGTGTCCTTTGCCTTACAGAATCTTTGTAATTTCATGAGGTCCCATTTGCCAATTCTTGATCTTGGATTATAAGGTATTCGTGTTCTGTTCAGGAAATTTCCCCCTGTGCCCATGTCCACAAGGGTCTTCCCCAGTTTCTTTTCTATTAGGTTCAGTTTGTCTGGATTTATTTGGAGGTCCTTGATCCACTTGTAGTTGAACTTAGTACAAGGAGATAAGAATGGATCAATTTGCATTCTTCTGCATCCTGACCTCCAATTGAACCAGCACCATTTGATGAAAAGACTATCTTTTTTCCACTGGATGTTTTGAGGTCCTTTGTCGAAGATCAAGTGACTATAGATGTGTGGGTTCGTTTCTGGGTCTTCAATCCTATTCTATTGATCCACCTGCCTGTCACTGTACCAATACCATGCAATTTTTCACACAATTGCTTTCTAATATTGCCTGAGGTCCAGGATACTGATTCTGTCAGAAGTTCTTTTACTGTTGAGAATAGTGTTAGCTATCCTGGTTTTTTTGTTATTCCAGATAAATTGAGAATTGCACTTTCTTCCTCTATGAAGAACTGAGTTGGGATTTTGATGGGGATTGTGTTGAATCTATATAGAGCTTTTGGACAGATGGCCATTTTAACTATATTAATCCTGCCAATCCATGAGCATGGAAGAATTTTCCATTTTCTGAGGTCTTCAATTTCCTTCTTCAGAAACCTGAAGTTCTTGTCAAAAAGATTTTTCACTTGTTTGGTTAGAGTCACAACAAGATACTTTATATTGTTTGTGACTATTGTGAAGGGTGTCATTTCCCTAATTTCATTCTCAGCCTGCTTATCATTTGAGTATAGGATGGCTACTGATTTGCTTGATTTGATTTTATAACCAGCCACTTTGCTGAAGTTGTTTATCAGCTGTAGAATTTCTCTGGTGGAGTTTTTTTGGTCACTTAAGTATACTATCACATCATCTGCAAAGACTGATAGTTTCGTTTCTTCCTTTCCAATTTATATCCTGTTAACCTCCTTATGTTGTCCAATTGTTCTATCTAGTACCTCAAGTACTATATTGAAAAGATATGGAGAGAGGGGACAGCCTTGTCTAGTTCCTGATTTTAGTGGGATTGCTTCAAGTTTCTCTTCATTTTGTTTGGTGATGGCTACCGGTTTGCTCTATATTGATTTTACTAGGCTTACGAATGGGCCCTGAATTCCTGTTCTTTCTAAGACTTTTAGCATGAAAGAATGCTGAATTTTGTCAAATGCTTTTTCAGCATCTAATGAAATTACCATGTGTTTTTTCTTTGAGTTTGTTTATGTAGTGGATTGAATTGATTGATTTCCGTATATTGAACACTTGCTGCATCCCTGGGATGAAGCCTACTTGATGTCTTCTTGGATTCGGTTGGCAGATTTTATTGAGTATTTTTGCATCATTGTTCATGAGGGAAATTGGTCTGAAGTTCTCTTTTTTTGTTGGATCTTTGTGTGGTTTTGGTATCAGTGTAATTTTGGCTTTGTAGAACGAGTTGGGTCATGTTCCTTCTGTTTCTATTTTGTGGAATAGTTTGAAGAGTATTGGCGTTAGGTCTTCTTTGTAAGTCTGATAGGATTATGCACTAAAACCATCTGGACCCGTGCTTTTTTTTTTCTTTAAAGACTTTCTATGACCCCTTCTATTTCTTTACGGGTTATGGGACTATTTAGCTGATCTATTTGATCCTGATTTAATTTTGGTATTTGGTATCTGTCTAGCAAGTTGTCCATTTCCTCCCTATTATCCAGCTGTGTTGAGTATAGGCTTTTGTAGTATGATCTGATGATTTTTTTTGAATTTCCTCAGTTTCTATTGTTATCTCTCCCTTTTCGTTTCTAATTTTGTTAATTTGGATACTGCCTCTGTGCCCTTTGGTTAGTCTGGCTAAGGGTTTATCTATTTTGTTGATTTTCTCAAAGAACCAGCTCCTGATTTGTTGATTCTTTGTATGGTTTTCTTTGTTTCCACTTGATTGATTTCAGCCCTGAGTTTGATGATTTCCTGTTTTCTATCCCTCCTGTGTGAATTAGCTTCTTTTTGTTCCAGAGCTTTCAGGTGTGCCCTTGAGCTCCTAGTGTATGCTCTCTCCAGTTTCTTTATGGAGGCACTCAGGGCTATGAGTTTTCCTCTTAGCACCGCTTTCATTGTGTCCCATAGATTTGGGTATGTTCTGCCTCCATTTTCATTAAATTCGATAAAGTTTTTGAATTCTTTCTTCATTCCTTCTTTGGCAAAGGTATCATTGAGTAGAGTTTTGTTCAGCCTCCATGCATATGTGGACTTTCTGCTGTTTTTGTTGCTATTGAAGTCCAATCTTTCTCCAAAATGATCTGATAGGAGGCATGGGATTAGTTAGATCTTTTTATATTTGTTGAGGTCTGTCTTGTGACCAATCATATGGTCGATTTTGAAGAAGGTTCCATGTGGTACTGAAAAAAAGGTATAGTCTTTTGCTTTAGGATGAAATGTTATATATATATATATATATATATATATATATATATATATATATATATATATATGTTAAATCCAAAGCTTCAATTAGCTTCACTGTGTCCTTGTTTATATTCTGTTTTCCTGATTGGTCTATTGAGGAGAGTGGAGTGTTGAACTCACCCACAACTATTGTCTTAGGTGCAATGTGAGCTTTGAGCTTTCATAACATTTCTTTTATGAATGAGGGTGCTCTTGCATTTGGAGCATATATGTTCAGTATTGAGAGTTCTTTTTGGTAGTTTTTTTCCTTTGACCAGCAAGAAGTGTCCTTCTGTGTCTCTTTTGATGACTTTAGTTTGAAAGTCAATTTTATGTAATATTAGAATGGCTAAACCAGCATGTTTCCTGAGACCATTTGCTTGTAAAATTGTCTTTCAGCCTTTTACTCTGAGTTAGTGTTTGTCTTTGACCCTGAGGTGTGTTTCCTGTATGCAGCAAAATGTAGGGTCCTGTTTCATTATCCAGTCTGTTAGTCTATGTCTTTTTATTGGGGAATGAGTCCATTGATGTTAAGAGATATTAAGGAATAGTGAGTACTACTTCCTGTCTTTTTTGGTGTTATTTTTATATTTGAGTGGTTATCTTCTTTTGGGTTTCATGAACGAAGTTTACTATCTTGCTTTTTCCAGGGTGTAGTTTCCCTCCTTGTATTGGAGTTTTCTACCTATTATTCTTTGTAGGGCTGGGTTTGTGGAAAGATATTGTCTAAATTTGTTTTTTCATAGAATATCTTGGTTTCTCCTTCTATGGTGATTGAGAGTTTTGCTGGGTATAGTAGTCTTGGCTGACATTTATGTTCTCTTAGAGTCTGCATGAGCTCTTCCCAGGATTTTCTAGCTTTCATGGTCTCTGGTGAGAAAGAAGTCTGGTGTAATTCTGATAGGTCT
>BDUI01000141.1:210144-231258 GCA_002335545.1 Apodemus speciosus
CATGGCATGCACTCACTGATAAGTGGATATTAGCCTAGAATCTTGGAACACCATAGACACAATCCACCTACCAAATGCTGTCCGACAAGAAGGAAAGAGTGGACCCAGGTTCTGGAAATGCCCAATGAAACAGTGTAGGGGAATACCAGAACAGGGAAGTGGGAAGGGGTGAATAGGGGAACATGGGGAGGTAAAAAGACATTTGGGACATTTGGGGACCGGGGAAATCAGGAAAAGGGAAATGAAATGTATATAAAGTATATATCCAATAAAAGAAAAGAAAGTAAAGAGATTTTTGTGTTTCCGCTTTCATGACTTCTGCCTGTTCATTCAATTTCTCCTGCATTTCTTTTAGTGATTTTTGTGTTTCCTCTTTATTGGCTTCTGTCTGTTGACCCATATTCTCCTGAATTTCTTTAAGTGATTTTTGTGTTTCCATTGTAAGGGCTTCTAACTCACTCATGTTCCCCTGTATTTCCTTAAGAGATATATGTATGTTCTTTTTGTGTTCCTCTAACAGCATCACGGCCAGTGATTTTAAATCTATATCTTGTTTTTCTGGTGTATTGGAGTATCCAGGAAATACTGTTGTTGGAGAATTGGGCTCAGAAGCTGCCATATTGCCTTGATTTCTGTTTATAATGTTCCTACATTTGCCTTTTGACATCTGGTTTTCTCTGGCATTAGTTGGTCTTGTTGTCACTGGCTGGTGCTTGATGACTGGGTTTCCCCTGGCACAGATTGCTGATGTGCTGTACTCCTGTTGTGTGCCTGGAACCCTGGTGTGTCTTTCCCCAAGTAATGCTATATGTGGGTTGTCTGTGTGAACCTGGTGCTACCCTTCTGCTCCAGGGAGTGAAGATGGCGGATGCTTCAGGGACCTTTTCTAGGTGCTGATTACTCTGCAGGGCAAATGAACCCTGGCAGAGTTGGCACACAGATGATCCGCAGACCTGCTCAGGCCCTGGGTGCAGGCAAAAGCCTGACATGCTGAGACCCAAACAATGTTTGCCTTGGGCTATGTCTGTGTACCTGGCACAGTCTGTTAGATCTCTCTGACATCTGGAAGTCAACATGGCAGAGCGCCCCTCCAAGTCCATACCCCACTTTTTAATTGGGTTATTTGGTTCTCTGGAGTCTTACTTCTTGAGTTCTTTGTATATATTTTATATTAGCTCTGTGTCAGATGTAGGGTTGGTAAAGATCTGTTCCCAATTTGTTGGTTGCTATTTTATCCTGCTGAGAGTATACATTGCCTTACAGAAACTGTGTAATTTTACGAGGTCCCATTTTTCAATTTTTGTTCTTAGGGTGTAGGTGTTCTGTTCAGGAAACTTTCCCCTGTGCCCATGTGTTCAAGGCTCTTACCCAGTTTCTTGTTAATTAGTTTCAGTGTGTCTGGTTTTATGTGGAAGCCCTTGATCCACTTGGACTTGAGCTTAGTACAACAGGATAGGAATGGATTGATTTGCATTCTTCTGCATGTTAACCACCAGTAGAGCCAGCACCATTTGTTGAAAAGGCTATCTTTTTTCCACTGGATGGATTTAGCTCCTTTGTCAAAGATCAATAGCCCATAGGTTTGTGGGGTCATTTCCTCGTCTTCAGTTCTATTCCATTGATCGACCTGCCTGTCACTGTACCAATACAGTGCAGATTTTTAACACTATTGTTTTGTAGTACCACTTGAAGTTTGGGATACTGATTCCCCCAGAAGTTTTTTCAGTGTTTAGAATAGTTTTTGCTTTCCTGGGTTTTTTGTTATTCCAGATGAACTTGTGAATTGTTCTTTCTAACTCTATGAAGAACTGAGTTGGGATTTTGATGGGGATTGCATTGAATCCGTATATTGTTTTTGTCAATACAGCCATTTCTGTCTTATTAATCCTGCCAATCAACAAGCGTGGGAGATCTTTCCATTTCCTGAGGTTTTCTGCAATATCATTCTTCAGAGACTTGAAGTTCTTGTCATACAGATTTATCACTTGTTTGGTTAGAGTCACACCGAGATATTTTATATTGTTTGTGAATCTTTTAAAGGGAGTCATTTCCCCAATTTCTTTCTCAGCCTGTTTATCCTTTGAATATAAGAAGATTACTGATTTGCTTGAGTTGATTTTATATTGTGCCCATTTGCTGAAATTGTTTATCAGCTGTAGGAGTTCTCTAGTGGACTTAACTGACTTCCTCCTTTCCTATTTGTATTTCTTTGACCTCCTTTTGATGTCTAATTGCTCTAGCAAGAACTTCAAATACTATATTTAACAGATACAGAGAGAGAGGGTAGCCTTGTCTCATCCCTGATTTTAGTGGGATTGTTTAAAGTTTCTCTCCATTTAGTTTGCTGATGGCTACCAGTTTGCTGTATATTGCTCTTACTATGTTTAGATATGGGCTTGGAGTCCCAATCTTTTCAAGACTTTTAGCATGAAAGGAAGCTGAATTTTGTCAAATGCTCTTTTATCATCTAATGAAATGACCATGTGGTTTTATTCTTTGAGTTTGTTTATATAGTGGGTTAAATTGATGGATTTCCGTATATTGAACCATCCCAGCATCTCTGGTATGATGCCTACTTGATTGTGGTGAATGGTGGTTTTGATGTGTTCTTGTATTCAGTTGGCAAGAATTTTATTGAGTATTTTTGCATTGATGTTCATAAGGGAAATTGGTCTAAAGTTCTCTTTCTTTGTTGGATCTTTGTGTGCTTTTGGTTTCAGCATAATTGTAGTTTGGTAGTGTTCCTTCTGTTTCTGTTTTGTGGAATAGTTTGAAGAGTATTGGTGTTAGGTCTTCTTTGAAGGTCTAGTAGAATTCTGCCTTAAAGCCATGTGGTCCTGTGCTTTTTTTGTTTGGAAGCCTTCTATAGACCACTTCTATTTTTTTAGGGGTTATTGGACTGTTTAGATGGTCTATTTGATCCTGATTTAATTTAGGTATTCGGTATCTTTCTAGGAAATTTTCCATTTCCTCCAGATTTTTCAGTTTTGTTGAGTAAAGTATTTTGTAGTAGGATCTGATGATTTTTTGAATTTCCTCAGTTTCTGTTGTTGTTTCTCCCTTTCATTTCTGAATTTGGATACTGTCTCTATGCCCTCTGGTTAGCCTGACTAAGGGTTTATCAATCTTGTTGATTTTCTCAAAGAACCAGCACCTGGTTTTATTGATTCTTTGTATAGATCCTTTTGTTCCTTCTAAGTTGATTTAAGCCCTAAGTGTGATGATTTTCTGCCTTCTACTCCTCTTGTATGAATTAGCTTCTTTCTGTTCCAGAGGTTTCAAGTGTGCTCTCATTAAGCTGCTAGTATATGCTCTTTCCAGTTTCTTTTTGGAGGCACTCAGGGCTATTATTTTTCCTCCTAGCACTGCTGACATTGTGTCCCATAAGTTTAGGTATGTTGTGCCTTCATTTTCATTAAATTCTAGAAAGCCTTTGATTTTTTTCCTTATTCTTCCTTGACCCAGGTATCATTGAGTAGAACATTGTTCAGCTTCCATGTATATGTCGGGTTTCTGCTGTTTTTGTTGCTATTGAAGACCACCTTTACTCCATAGTGATCTCATAGGAGGCATGGGCATATTTCAAACTTCTTATATCTTTTGAGGTCCAGTTTTTTTTTTTGTTTTTGTTTTTTTTTTTTACATATTATATGGTCAGTTTTGGAGAAGGTACAATGAAGTGCTGAGTAGAAGGTATATTCTTTTGATTTAGGGTGAAATGTTCTCTATAAACCCATTAAATCCATTTGGTCCAAAACTTTAATTAGTTTTACTGTGTCTCTGTTTAGCTTGTGATTCCATGATTAGTCTATTGAGGAGAGTGGAGTGTTGAAGTTACCCACAATTATTGTGTGAGGTGAAATGTGTGCTTTGAGCTTTAGTAAAGTTTATTTTGTGAATGAGATGTTCATAATTGAGAGTTCTTGGTGGATTTTTTCTTTGATGAGTATGAAGTGTCCTTCCACATCTTTTTTTTGATGAATTTAGGTTGAAAGTGAATTTTATCCAATATTAGAAAGGCTACTACAGCTTGTTTCCTGGAACCATTTGCTTGGAAAACTGTTTTCCAGCCTTTTACTCTGAGATAGTGTTCCCCTTTGACACTGAGTTGTTTTTCTTGTATGCAGCAAAATGCTGGGTCCTGTATTCCTATTCAGTCTGTTAGTCTATGTCTTTTTATTGGGGAATTGAGTTCACTGATGTTAATTGCTATTAAGGAGTAGTGATTGTTGCTTCCTGTCATTTTTGTTGCTATTTTTATGTTTGAGAGGTTATCTTCTGTTGGGTTTGTTGAAAGATTACCATCTTTGCTTTTTTCTATGGTGTAGTTGCCCTCCTTGTATTGGTGTTTTTCATCTATTATCTTTTATAGGGCTGGATTTGTGGAAAGATACTGTGTAAATTTGGTTTTGTCATGGAATATCTTCATTTCTCCAGCTATGGTGATTGAAAGTTTTACTGGGTGTAGTAGTCTGGACTGGCAGTTGTGTTCTCTTAGAGTCTGTATGAGATCTGCCCAGGATCTTCTAGCTTTCATGGTCTCTGGGGAGAAGTATGGTGTAATTCTGATAGGTCTTCCTTTATATGTTACTTGGCCTTTTTCTCCTACTGCTTTTAATATTCTTTCTTTGTTTAGTACATTTGATGTTTTGATTATTATGTGACAGGAGTTATTTCTTTTCTTGTCCAGTCTGTTTGGCATTCTGTAGGCTTCATTTATGTTCCTGGGCATCTCTCTTTTTAGGTTAGGGAATTTTTCTATAATTTTATTGAAGATATTTACTGGCCCTTTAAGTCGTAAATCTTCACTTTCTTCTATACCTATAGTCCTTAGGTTTGGTCTTCTCATTTTGTCCTGGATTTCCTAGATGTTTTGGCTTATAAGATTTTTTCATGTTACATTTTCTTTGACTGTTGAGTCAGTGCTTTCTATGGTATCTTCAGCACTTGAGATTCTTTCTTCTATCTCTTGTATTCTGTTGTTGATGTTTGCATCTATGACTCCTGATTTTTTTTTAATTTTATTTCTCATTTTCTATATTCTTTGTTTACATTCCAAATATTTTCCCTCTTCCCAGTTCCCCCCTCCTCCTCCAGCCACCCATTATAGGTGGAGGATTTATTCCTTCAAACGGTGGTTAGTATATGTGGACAGACAACCAGTGCTGAGTCTTCTGAGCCTTGAAAAAAGTCCTTAAAATGATTCAGGTCCAAGCTCAGTGTCTGTACCTGTCCCATCCTAGAAATCCAAGAAAAATTTGTATGAGAAGACAAAAAGCATAAACAGAGTACATACAGATGAACACAGAAGGACATTCCCAGGAAAATGAAAACAAAGTGAAAAGGCTGTCTCAGACAGTCTTCCTCCCTGCACATGGAAGGCCTACAGACTCATAGCCAGTTCAGAATTTAGATGAGAACTAGCAAGGTTTCCTGTTTCTGGTAGAGGGTTGGAGTATCCTCTGTTGACCCTGGCTGGGTGAAAAAAAATGAATCCACTTTGTCCCTTTCAGCCTGAAGTTTAAACCTGAAACAGAAGCAGAGAGATGGACAAGGAAAAAGACAACTGAGAGCCCAGACTTTCAGATCAGAAAAACACTCCTCTATTGGGTCAGAGGTCCATGATTCACCAAAGAATGATACCCTGGACACAGCTAGTGTACAAAAGTGAAGAGCATTTTATTCTGCAAAAGTACAGCATGCTGGCGTCTTTCATTAACCAAGATAGAGAAGCTTAGGTGAGCATAAAGGCCCAATTTAAAGCATATTAGGGGAATTCCAGGGAAGGATAGATGACCTTCATCTTAACTGCTTGACTATATATCTAGGGACATTCCAGAACCATTGTTTGGGGTTGGGGAGCTGGAAACTCTTTCTGGAGAAGCAATGACATTGTTGTTGACACATTGCCCTTGCCAAAGGCCAGGTATTGGGGCAGCTTCTGATGGTGGGGTAATTTTCTGATTGCCTACACAAAGTCTGTTTTTTTTTTTTTCCAGTAACTGACTTGCTTGGAATTTTCCTTTAAAAAGAGAGATATAGGCAGTCTCCTGAACTGTTAATTTGAAGTCTCTCATGGAGTGTGCCTGCCTCAGTCCTCTCAATTTGAAGACTGATTTGATGCCTGACATGGAATTACAGAGTTTGGAGTTTATTCTATTGATTTCCTGTCTTCCTTTGGGGATTACAGTTAAGTGACTGAGTGAATATCAAAGAGGCTTTGAATTTTGGACTTTTAACATCACTGAGACTTTGGAAGTTGGACTAAATGTACTTTTTTCTTGTGCATTGGCTAGGTATGACCCCCACAGACTCATGTGTTTGAATAAGCCTGTGGGGGCCAGGGAGTAGAATGTGATAATTTGTTTATGCTTGACCTAGTGCATGGCATCTTTAGGAGGTGTGGCCTTGCTGGAGTAGGTATTTAAATGTGGTAGTGGGCTTTAATATCCTCATGTTTGCTACCTAGAAACCAGTCTTCTCCTAGGAGTCTTTAGATGAAAATGTTGAACTCTGAGGTCTTCCTGTACCATGCCTATGTGGATTTTTCCAGACTCATGCTTGATAATTGACTAAACTTCTCAAAGTGCAAGCCAGACCCAATTAAATGTTATCCTTATAAGAGTTGCCTTGGTTATGGTTTCTGTTCACAGCAGTAAAAACCCAACTAAGATACAATTTCCCTGTTGTTTAATCTAATCTATGAAATTCTATATTTTTTGTTTTATCTTTTCTAGTTCCCTTCTTCATCCTTCATTATCGCCCCCTCTCATGTTTAGTATGATCTTTGTAGTTTTGTAATTTTTGTTCTAGCATCTTTTCCATATCACTTCTCAAATCTTCATTTTCCTGTATATTTTCTATAAATCTTCTAATCCCATTTCTAAGGCCCTGTATTTTGAGAAGTCATAGTAAACTAAGACATTTAACATTGTAATAATAATAAGGTGCAAGGTGTCAGTTTCCTTTAAATTCATTCCTTTTTATCCATTTGAAATAGCATTCCATAAAACCCATGAGATGTGTTTTTCATCTTAATGTATCTAATACTTACACACACACACACACACACACACACACACACACACACATACTCACACACTCACACAACCAATTCATAATTCTTATTGCCTGATGCAAAGCGTTTTGTACCTTTATATTCCTCTGGTTTTCAATTCAGAACATAGCAGTCCTCTCTAATTCTTTTGTTCACCAGGTGGGATAATTGTAGAAAGACAGCTTCTGTGCTTCTGAGACATATCTTTCTCTTGTTTGGGTTGCATTCAGCAGTGTGTGCACAGATCTCAGGCAGACTTCAGTGTACACAGCCAGAAGAGTGGATCTGGCTTTCCCATGTCCTGTTTAGACATGGGGGATATAATAAATTGAGCTTGGAATGCTTGGCTAGGGAAGAAATGTCCAGATTAGCTGGCTGTACCTGTGAGAAGGCATTGGAAAGTCTTTTCTCAGCTGTTGGTTCTCAGCTGTGGAGGCTGCTTCATAGGCAATAATGCCCCAGGGTCCTTAGTACTTCTTTTGCTTCAGGGAACCCCAATATGTTGTGGCACTGGTGCTGCCCATGTTTCAGCTTGGGGCTGTTGTGCTATCTCTGGTTGTTGCTATTGCTTGGGTTTGGGGAAAGAAATTCTCAGTTTGTTCTCTGTAGACTCTTTAGGCCCACTCAGTTTTTCATTTCCACACTGCTATAGCTTTAGATCACAGCCATAATTGTTTATATTAGGAGGAAGACTTTTATCTCAGGTTAGTTCGTTCTAAGTCCCATGTTGGGTGTTAATTTGTTGCTGGAATTTCCTACCTAAATAAACCCATATAAAAACACAAATCCAGTTATTATAATTATAAGCTATATGCCTAGATTGGACATATCTAACACTATACTAATTCCCAAGGTGTAATACCCATTGTTACTTGTGGTTTCCCTAACCACATGGTTCTGGTCAATCATGGCTTCCCACACTTTGCCAGTCCTTTCTCCTTTCCCTCATGTTCTTTTCTCCTTCTTCACCTGCCCCAACCTTCAAACCTCTAGTCCCAAGTTTCCCCTCTACTGCTCAATCACAGGGTCTTGCCTTTATTTACTAGTTAAAATGGGAAGAAGTTATACATGAAATCACCTGAGTATGTAATGGATTCCTCTTGAAGAAACAAAATTAACATAAAAATATAAACAACATCAGCACAACCCACAATGCTCCCCCAAGAAGAATTACCTAAACGAACCCAGAGAAACAAAAATTAAAAGAGAAATCACAAATTTTATCAAAGCATTCAAGAAGTTTAAAGAAGGCACAAAAAAACTGTTCAATGAAATTTGAGAAAAGTACTTAAGTATAATAAACAACTCAGAGATGCTGAAGAAAATGCAAACATAAGCTAATAGAAATGATAAAAACAATTCAATCTATGAAAATGAAATTCAACAAAGAGATAAAAGTACCAAACTGACTAGTGGAGTAAATCAAGTAGAAGTAATTTATGACTTGAAGACAGAGTCAAATATCTAGATCAAATAAGCAAAGAAAACACACACACACACACACACACACACATTTCTAGGATAGGAATATACATGATATTTAGGTGATTGGGAAAATGCCAAAGTTTGGATTATAAGCACAGACAAGGGAAAAGAGTTCCAAGACAATGGCACAAACAAGATCTTCAACATGAACACTTCCCCCAAACTGGACAGAAACATATTAAAGATATAAGAAGCACACAAAATGTCAAATAACTAAAGTAACAAAAGAAAATTCTGACTGATATCACAGTAAAACACTAAGTATACAGAACAAATAAAGTACATTAGACATTGGAATAAAAATTGAAAGTCACAAATGAAGAAAAACTTACTAGAATAACAGCAGATTTCTTAATGGAAAATTTGATATCCAGAAGAGCACCAAGCGAGGCATAACACCTCTTAAAATACTATTAAAGCCAACCTAGGCAAACATACTCAGCAAAACAATTAGCCAAAATTGAAGCAGAAATAATATATTCAGTGTCATAACTCTCCTAGAGAATTATGTCAGAGGAATGAAACCTAAAGTGTATATAAGAATCAATATTTCATACTAATGAGTCAAATAAGAATAGCAGAGTATTATGGTAAAAATATAAAGCCATAATTATGCGATTAATTACTGATACTGTTACTTGGCTGGGAATCAAGTAGACAACATTTATTCTCTTTCCTGTTCTCTACCATAATTTCCAGGTCTATCCCCAGCTTTGTAGCAGACAGACTTTTAGGCCCTGTCCTCTGACTCTACCTATTTTCTTTGGGTTCTCAAATGATATTTGTAGCAATCCAAACTTTCCTTTTTCCTGTGAACCCTCATCATACTACTTATAGAAGATACCCATTCCTTTTGTAAGTCATTAATTCTATGAAACACTTTAGACCTGGAATCATCAGTAGGTGATTTCCTGGACCTGGACCACAGTAGGTGATTTCCATTATCTTCCCTGTCCTCCACTTCAATCTCTCCAGCTTTGTTTTTCAGCCCTGTAGCAAACTGTTTGGAAGGATTGCCTTCCCACATTGTCTTTACTACCTCGGGAAACTGATAAGCCATGAGGAGGATCTAGCCATTTTCTGTCATAATGTGATTTATTGTAAGTCACATATAACTAGAAACCATCTCATCTGTAATTAGTAGTACCCGCACTAGGCTGGGACTCAATTACATGTTCTGTCTTGGCAGTCTTCCTTTACCACATCCTACTTCTCATCCCAGGATTTGTATCAGACTGATGTTGGGATAGACCTTGCCACAAAACCTTAATTACTGAGAGACTCCACCAAACTTGGGAGTATACTCAGATTTACTCCTTCATGTGTTTCTTTTCAGCTCCTCTATATAGCCTATCCTTTCTACCTTATTGTCACCTCTCAATACCTAGAAACACTTTATACCCAGGATAATACCCAGCAGGGACTTGGGTAGGTAACCTTCTTTTCCTTAATTATGGACTTGACATTCTTACCCTGAGCCTGGTAACAACATAAATAATTTTACCACTATGGTCTCTTTTTTTTTAAATTCATTGAAAATCATCTTCATTTACATTGCCAATGGTAAAACCTCTCCCGATTTCCCCTCTCCCCAAAGACCCCAACCCCTCCTCCCATCCCCTGCCACTCCACCCAACCCACTCCCACCTCCCCCCCTTGATTTTCCTTTGTTTGGGTATCTATTGAGCCTTAACCTGACCAAGGACCACTCCTCCCACTGATGCCCAACTCTGCCACATTTTGGCTGGAACCATGTGTACCCCTTAATTGATGGTTCAGTCCCTGGGATTCCTGGGCCATCTGGGTGCCCAAAATCATTGCTCTTCCCATGGGGAAGCTCCTCCAGATCACCCTCCAACTAATCCATTGGGGACACCACATCCAGACCAATGGTTGGCTGCTAGCATCTGCCTCTGTATTTGTAAGGCTCTGGCAGGGCCCCTCCAGAGATAATCATGGAATTCTCCTTTTGGTATACACTTCTTGTCCTCCATAGTAGTGTCAGGGTTTGGCGACTGTTTATAGGATCCCCAGGTAGGGCAGGCTCTAGGTGGCCTTTCCTTCAATCCCTGCTTCATACTTTGTCTCCTTTATTGCTCTTGTGAGTATTTTATTCCCTTCCTCAGAGGAACCAAAGCCCCCCTTCAGTCCTCCTTCTTCTTGAACTTCCTGTGCTCTGTGAATTGTAACTTGTTTATTTTGAGCCTTTGGGCTAATATCCACTTATCAGTGAGTGCATACCATGTGCGTTCTTTTGTGATTGGGTTACTTCACCCAGGATGACACTTTCTAGTCCCATCCATTTGCCTAAGAATTTAATGAATTCATTGTTTTTAATAGCTGAATAGTACTCCCTTGTGTATATATACCACAGTCTCTGTATCCATTCCTCTGTTGAAGGACATCTGGGTTCTTTCCATCTTCTGGCTATTATAAATAAGGCTGCTTTGAACATAGTGGAGCATGTGTCCTTATTACCTGCTGGAGCATCTTCTGGGTATATGCCCAGGAGTGGTATAGCTGAGTCCTCAGGTAGTATTATGTCTAATTTTCTGAGGAACCACCAAACTGAATTCCAGAGTGGTTTTACGAGCTTGCAATCCCACAAACAATGGAGAAGTGTTATTCTTTCTCCAGATCCTCTCCAGCATCTGCTGTTCCCTAAGTTTTTCATCTTAGCCATTCTGGCTGGTGTGAGGTAGAATCTCAGTGTTATTTTGATTTGCATTTCCCTGATAAGTAAGAATGCTGAACATTTCTTTAGGTGCTTCAGAGCCATTCAAGTTTCCTCAGTTGAGAATTCCCCGTTAAGTTCTGTACCCCATTTTTTAATAGTTATTTGACTTTCTGGAGACTAACTTCTTGAGTTCTTTGTATACATTGGATATTAACCCTCAATCGGATGTAGGATTGCTAAAGATCTTTTCCCAATTTGTTGGTTGCTGTTTTGTCATATTGACCTTGTCTGTTGCCTTACAGAAGCTTTGCAGTTGTATGAGGTCCGATTTGTTGAATCGTGTTCTTAGAGCATAAGCCATTGCTTTTCTATTCAGGAACTTTCCCCCTGTGCCCATGTGTTCAAGATTCTTTCCCCCTTTCTCCTCTATAAGCTTCAGTGTATCTGGTTTTATGGGGAAGTGCTTGATTCACTTGGACTTGAGCTTTGTACAAGGAGATAAGAATGGGTCAATTTGCATTTTTCTGCATGCTGACCTCCAGTTGATCCAGCACCATTTGTTGAAAATGCTGTCTCTTTTCCACTGGATGTTTTTAGCTCTTTTGTCAAGTATCAAGTGACCGTAAGTGTGTGGATTCTTTTCTCATCTTCAGTTCTATTCCATTGATCTTCCAGCCTTTCTCTGTACCAATACCAAACAGTTTTTTATCACTATTACTCTGTAGTAGAGCTATGATTTCCTGAATTAATCAATAGTCAATCAATAGCCTCTGTTTTAATACCAAGTTTTATTAATTTAAATTTTATTTTTCTTTTTGTATCCCATGTTTACTAAGAATTTATTAACACTGCTTACTATTGTAGAAATTTGTAATCCCAATCTGGGGTTTCTACTCTATCTTTGACCCTTTAGTTCCCAAATAAAAGACACACAGCCTTTATGTTTAGAATAAACCTTTATCAACCCTAGAGCTGGGCAGATGTCTACTCTCTCTGCTATTTGAATCTACTTTTTTAACCTATAGGCCTGAGTTATTGTTCACTATATTTCATTTTGGCTTCTCTTAACTCCAATTGCCCAACTCAGAGGGCCACATTTTCATGAGTTACCTAACCCATTGTGGCTTTTCTCTTCCTCCTTCTGCTCCTTGTTCTCTCTCCTTCTCCCTCTAGTCTCTTTTCCTCCAACCAGATCACTCCAAACCTATCTACTCTAATCCCTCCAGTTGTTGGCTCTAGCTAATTTTATTTAAGAAATAGATGCAAGTCAAAGAACAAGAATTGTACAACAAACCTTGTAAACATGAGAATCCACTCATAGGAGTAGACCTTTGCATATAGAGTTTAGCATTACTATACACAGCAATAGACTGAACCTCACCAGCTTCCCTTTCAAAGACTAGCTCTTTATTCAAGTGACACTTAATTTTTTTTTATTTCTAGTTTAATAATTTTGCACTGGCTTTGATTATTTTTGTCACATATGTTATCATTGAATTTAGTTCCTTTTTCTATTTTTTATTCGTTAAGGAATTAAGTTACAACATTACCATATTAATTGGAGATCTCTGTAAACTTTGATATGCCTTAACATTTGTAGATATCTTCAAAAATGTTATGCTACATGCTATAATATAAATACTGACAAGGTTGTGTTTGCATGTTTAGAAATTATCTATCATCTATCTATCATCTATCTATCTATTTATCTATCTATCTATCTATCTATCTATCTATCTATCTATCTATCTATCTATCTATCTATCTATCTATCTATCCATCCATCTATTTTATCTATCTATCTATCTATCTATCTATCTATCTATCTATCTATCTATCTATCTATCTATCTATCTATCCATTCATCCATCCATCGATTTATCTATCTATCTATCTATCTATCTATCTATCTATCTATCTATCTATCTATCTATCTATCTATCTATCATCTATCATCTATCACCAATCTATATCTCTATATATTCATCCCTACGTCTTTCTTTCTATACTTCTCTATTTCTGTCTATGTGTGTGTGTAATACCAAATAATGAGAAGAGATGCAATGAATTTGCAGGAGAGCATGGAGGAATACAATGGAAAATTTGAAGGGAGAAATGATATATATATAATCTCAAGTACAAAAGAAGTAATTTAAATTTTTATATTTAGAGTCTATTAATATCTCATTTAGAAATGCCTTCATTATGCCTACCTTTATTCAGTTCCAAAAAATTCCTTTTTAAATTTCTTCCATGATAGGCATATGATTCAGGACTTTTTGTTTAGTTTCCAACAAAAATAAATATTAGTTTGGATAATTTCTGTAAGTTCTTTTGTTCTTGATGCCTAACTGAATTCCATTGCGGCCAGATAGAATTCATGATGGCATTTAGTTTTCTTTTATTGATTGAAATTTAATTTGTGTTTTTGACATATTATCAATTTTGGTGAATAATTCCATGAACTGTGTATAAGACTCTTCTTTCTTTAGGAATATCTGTTGGTTCCATTTGATTTGTGATGTCATTTAACTCTAATATTTTTCTTTTTACATTTTTCTTGATGGCCTATTGCAAAGGGTGAGATACTGTACTTATCATGGTATTTGGGCTTTCATGTGAACTTGTGTCTAGGATTATTTCATTTATGAAATAGAATAGAGTATTGGTGTGTATGACTAAAATTGTAATATCATCTTGAGCCATGATTCATTTGATAAATATTACTATTTTTTCTAACTATTACAGTTTTGTCACATACATCAACAATGATGTTGACTTGTTGTTAGGTCTATTTTCTCAGAATACTTTTTCCTTCCTCTTAACCTAAGGTTGTATTGATCATTAAGGATGACTTATGCATCTTGGAGCCAGAAAAAAATATTTATTCTGTTTTCTGATCTAGTCTGCCAGTATGTGTCATTTATTGTAAAATTGAACTGTTAATATTCTGAGTTATCAAAGACATATTTTAATTCCTTTCACTTTTGTGATTTGTTTTCTTGGAAAAAAAATGGATTATCTGTCCCAGATCTTTGAGGTTCCTATTCATTTGTGTGATTTCAGATGACCTAAAATGTTCTAATTTTCCTAGTGAGACTGAAGTATATCTGGCTTAGTGTCATAAACCCCTTTAATCCCTTTTGATTACATAGGTTATTTGGTATTCCTTCTAGTTTAATACATAGTTTTGTTGGATAGAATAATATGGATTAGAAACTTTCATGTTTTAGAATATTGACTACATCCCTCCAGGTCCTTTAGTCTTTAAATGTTCCTATAGATGATAATAAAATTTGTTGAAATAAAACATTTTATAGATTCAAACAAGAGCTTTTATGACTTCCTTGACAGCAATAGACAACAAACACCTGGAGCCAAGGGAGATACAGCCATATTGGGAGAAGAGAGCAGTTATGAAGTTGTACCAGGCAGTTTGTGTTCTACTTCCCCATCTGCATGTACCACTGTGGATATGGTTGCTGTACCACAGGGCACAATAATACACAGCCTCATCCTCAGTCTGGGCACCTCTGATGGTGAGAGCAGCCTTGTCTTTAAGCAGGGAGCCTGAGAATCTAGCAGGAACACCTGGGACTCGGTTGCTGGCATCACTTATAAGACTACTGTATACATGGAGAGGTTTTTCTTGGATCCATTTTGCATAGTTATAGGTAGTAACAGGGCCAGCACTTGAACCACAGGTGAGTGTGACTGTCTCTTCGGGAGATGCAGTGAGTGAAGATTCCTGAGTCACAACAGTCTGGGACATGGCTCCTGTAAACAAATGGGAAAGCCACCGGTCAGTAGCATAACAGAGAAAAGATATACATTGTTGGATACCCACTGAACCTTAGAAATGTCTCCTCACCTGTACAGAGTACAAACATTATGATTAAAAGACATGTCCAAGACATGACTCACAGTTCAGATCTGTTCTTTTCAAGATTGCCCAACAGCAGGCAATGCCACAGGCTTTATATAACTCCTAACATGGTTATGGAGTGGGGCTGTTAATGCAAATCAGTTATGCTTCCAGGCTGATTATAAGTTGTCATCTGAAAGCTACTTATTTGGCAAAGTTACTGATTACATGTTACAAAAACAGGTCATGATCATTATACTTCATCTGCTTTTCTAGAGCCATACACATCTGCTTTCTAGTGCTTTTTAAGGACAAGATATGTGAAAAATCATGCTTCACTAAATGCTGTCCTACTCTCAGTCAGGAACACTGAAATATGTAGACCCATGTAAAGGAATGAACAAGGAGAAAGTAGTAACGTAATTAAAAGCTCACAGTGAGCAGGTTAGTGTTGGGAAAATGACTCATAATTTGTTTCTTCATTAATCTTGTTAGAATATGTAAGAATAAAAATATGTTCATTATAATGAGTCTACATCTGAAAAATTAAATTATCATGAAGACTCAAGACATAAGCTCCAGCATGATTTGGAGAATGACCAGACAAGAGCAGACGGTTGCAAGGTTATAAAAAAATCGATCTCTGATACATTGCTCGAGATAGCAGGCAGTTAAAGTAGTCCAATATACAGTTAGCAATTTTTTAAGCAACTAATTATTCTCCAGTTCGTTCATTCATTAGCATATAATGTGTCCAGATAATACAAATGTGTGTATATGAACAAAGAAACTATAGCATGTCTATATAAGTATGCCATACAGGTTAGAAAGTATCAATTGAATATGCAAACATATAATTGGGTTTTGAAATTACCATGTTGTGTATTTGTGTATTTAAAGATTGTTATGTCAGCATGTGAGTGTATGATTTTGTAAAGTTGGGATGCAGTTTCAAGCAAAAAAAAACAAAAAACAAAAAACAGAAGACTAGATCCAAACTTTGTAGTATGAATAAATGTGCATGGGAAAATGTGAGGTGATACAATCTAACTTTTCATTTGTTAAATCACACACACACAATGTGTGATATATATATATATATATATATATATATATACATATATATATGCGTGTGTGTGATTTATATATATGTATGTGTATGTATATATATATACATACATCCTTATGCGTATGTATTTTATTTGTATGCTAGCATACTCAAAATTGAGTTTCTTTATATAAATTATACATGTATGCACTGGCAAAATTTTATTTTTATCCTAGTCATATAATTTATTAAAAATGCTCACTAACCTTATTTTAAGCATATAGCAATACTGTACTTCTGAATTCAAATAACACCAAGCCTGGTAATCTCTGCATAATAGATAAAGAGAAATATGATTAAAACAGAATTGTGATGCATAATTCTTGCTGTTTGTTTTGGTTTCAATGTTATTTATGAACATTTCTAAGACAATGTCAATATTTTTTAGTCCATCTTGTACCCCGAGCCAGAAAATTTTTGACTGGGAGCTAGATAAGCACGTAAGGGCAAACAAAGAACTTTTACTCTTACCTTTATCATGAAACAAGAAAATTAAATGTGAAGTAGAAATTAAAAGTTAAATAAAAAAGAAAAATGTCTACTGAGAATACCAATAGGAGACAACTCCATATGGACAAAATGTGGAGATGACCAAATTCTGGAACTTGGTGATTAGGGAGTCCAGTATGATTTGAGTGTGGACACAGATAAGTGCTGACCCTGGTTCCAGCTTTTAAGGGATAGAGAAATTATATTTCTATCTACTTCTTGATATTGATAAAGGAATAAGTATATCACCTTGAGGCTGACCAGATCCAGAAGTTTTTGTGAAAGAAACTCCACCTAAGCAGTGGAGAATTAGATAGGAGCGTAACTGCAAGTTGAGGTCTCTTTATCTATAGAATATACACAGTGAGAATAGCTGAATTTCCACAGCTTGGCAGAAGGAACATGCTAACAGCATGAAAATATATGGAATGGAGAACAGAGTAGCCATTCCTTCAGAAGCTAGTCTAGGTGGGAAATGTGCATGAGGAATTAAGATTTGCTGATGAACATTTCTACCTGTGACATAAGGGAAGATCAGATAGATGAAAGTGTAAATGCAGAACACAGAATGAGGGACAATTATCCTGACCATAAAGTGGTGTGGTCCTGCCTTGATCTTTTTTATATACTGTAGGAGGAAATAAGCCAAGCAGGCCCAACTGTAATACTGGCATATATGCTGCTGATACTTCCACCCTGAGGCAACCTAGAATGTGCTAGCACAGCTAGAGACTGCTGAGGTTGGATCAAGTGGCAGAGGGAACAATTGAGAAACAGCATCATATCTGCCTACTTGAGAGCCAATCAGATGATCATAATGGAGTATGAAAGTTTGCCCAGTTTCTGTCTGCTTTTGCCACTTGCCTGATTCACAGAATCTGTGTTCTTGTTTCTGCACCTTCTCTAGCCCACAAGGGTCTTGATAGGGGTTAAGAGCAACAGTATATACTCCTCATGCCAGACCAAGAGCCTTTTCTGCAAATGGGTCTGCATCCATTTTTGCCTTTGTTCTCTCCCTCAGCCTTCATGATGAAGCTTAGCTCATACACACTAAGGATGATGAAGGATGATTTATGCCCCGAGGAGTCCTCAGGGGCAGTGCTTGCCTAGCAAAGTGAAGGTGTGCTTAAGGCAGTCTTCCAGACTAGGGTGGGTATAGCCACTGATTCATAATAAATTATCAAATGACATCTCTTCTATACCAAGGGTCCTTTGAGTAAATGGTCCTTAATAATTAGGGTACTGTAAACAACGACTGCCTCAGAGTACCCCCTGGTGGTTGTAAGATATGCAGTCATCTTGTTGAAGAGGTTATGTTCATTTAACAGACACCTGATCTCCCTGACTCTATTGAAACATGCATATCTAATTTCTATGTTTTGTGATTGTGATACATGCTGTATAATTTTGTAACTTCCCACAACCAAGAGAGCTCATCCCACTAAAAACTTTATGATGTTCATCATGGAAACCTAAGCTGTAAACACTTTCCACAACCTGTTCTGTGCTCTCAGTGCAGTTATACAATGTGAGGTAGATGCTTAGAGGCCCTGTTCTCTATGTTGTGGATTCACCACTGAGAAGAATCAGGGATTTAACACTGTAAGGTTTCACTGAGGAACTATACATGGTCCAGGGAATTTGAATATGTGAGGTCTCTGAAGACTTCTATGAAGGGTCAGAATACTGTCTGGTGGTTTATTTCCAGAAGTCAGAGGATTTATTCATCTAACCATCATGTGCTTATTTTTATGAGAAGCCATACTTTTATTTTCCAGGCTGAATCATAAATATCATTTTCCTTTCTTCAATTATCTTGGTTAATATGTATTTTTTATTTTTGATAATTTTTGCCATTTTTAAAATATTTTATTTTTTATTAATCATTTTGTTTAGATTTCAAAATGAGATAGATCCCTAGGTGTGGTGGTCTCTGTATGGCCTATCCTTTTTGTCATTGTCTTTTCTTTGCACAGGAACATTTCTGGGTTTAAAATTTTGAGGTGGTTGGGTGGCACCATCTCTCAACCCGGGGCTGTACCTATCTATTGGAGATGGTCTCTACAAGTTATAGCTCCCCTTCATCGGATATTTCAGCTAATGCTATCTCCACTGAGTCCTGAGATCCTCTTGATTTCCCCAGAGTCTGGGACTTTCTAGTGCCTACTCTAATCCCCATCAACACTTTGATATATGTTTCTATTCAATTTCTCGATCCTCTGTACTTCTATTCTGTCCCTTCCCATACCTGTTCCTCTCCCTCTTTTCTCCCTGCCACTCTTCTGAGCACCTAGTCTCTCCCTCCCCTTAGCTCCTGTGATTATTTTGTTCCCTATTATATGCAGGACCGAAGCATCTACAATTTTGTCTTTCTCATTCTTAATCTAAGTATGGTTTGTGCACTTTATCATGGGTATTCTGAGCTTTTGGGCTAATATCCACTCATCAGTGAGTACATACCATGTATATTCTTTTGTATATGGGTTATCTCACTCAAGATTATATTTTCTAGGTCCATCCCTTTGCCTGTGAATTTCATGAAGTCATAGTTTGTAATCATTGAACAGTACTCCATTGCGTAAATGTAAGACAACTTCTGTATCCATTCTTCTCTTGAGGGAAACCTGGGTTGTTTCCAGCTTCTGGCTATCATTAAATAAGGCTTCTCTAAACAGAATGGAACTTGTTATGTATTGGAGTAATTTTTGGGTATATGCTCAGTAGTGGTATAGCTTGGTATCTAGATAGAACTACTTCCATTTTTTTTTCCTTTGGAACCAGCAGATTGACTTGCAACATGGTTTTACCAAACTGGAGGAGGTCTACCAGCAATGGGGAAGTGTTCTTCTTTCTTGACATCCTTCCCAATATCTGCTGTCACCTGAGATTTTGATCCATTATGATTGGAGTGAGGTGGAATATCAAAGTCATTTTGATGTGCATTTCCCTGAAGACTAAGGGTGTTGAATATTTCTTTAAGTGCTTGTCAGTCATTCGAGATTCCTTAGTTGAGAAGCCTTTGTTTAGTTCCATACACCATTTTTGATAGGGTTATTTTGTTCTCTGGAATCTAACTTCTTGTGTTCTTTGTACATACTGGATGATTGACCCTCTATCAGATGTAGGGTTGGTAAAGATCTTTTCCCAATCTGTGGGTTGCTGTTTTGTCCTATTGACAGTGTCCGTTGCCTTACAGAAGCTTTTCAATTTCATGAGGTCTCATTTGTCAATTGCTGATATTAGAGCACTGGCCATTGGTGTTCTGCTAAGGAAAATTCCCCCCATGTCAATTTGTTTAAGATTCTTTCCCACTTTCTCTTCAATTAGATTCAGCCTGTCTGGTTTTATGTGAAGGTGCTTTATCCATTTGGTCTTGAGCTTCATACAAGGAGGTAAGGATGGACTAATTTGCATTCTTCTACATGCTGACTGCCACTTGAGACAGCACAATTTGTTAAAAAATGCTGTCTTTTATTCCAGTTGAATGGTTTTGGTTTCTTTGACAAATATCAAATGCCCTTATGTGTGTAAATTCATTTCTGCATCTTCATTTCTATTCCACTGATCTGCCTGTCTCTGCACCAATACTATGGAATACTTTATTAGAAAATTTCTTTATTTACATTTCAAATGTTATCCCCTTTCATGGTTTCCCCTCTGAAAACCCTGTATTCCCTCCTCCCTCCCCATGCTCAACAACCCACCCATTCTCCCTTCCCTGTCATGCTATTCCCCTACACTGGGACATTGAGCCTTCACAGGACTAAGGGCCTCACCTCCCATTGGTGTCCAGCAAGGCCATCCTCTGATACATATGCAGCTGGAGCCACAGGTCCTTCCATATGTACTCTTTGGTTGATGGTTTGGTTTCTGGGAGCTCTGGGGTTACTGGTTGGTTGACATTGTTGTTCTTCCTATGGGGCTGCAAAACCTGTGTGATCAAGCAGGCTACATGCCAGGGATATAGGGATGGTTCAATATACTGAAATCTATCAATGTACTCCAAGTGGATCAAGGACCTCCACCTAAAACCAGACACACTAAAACTAATAGAAAAGTAACTAGGGAAGACCCTTGAGGACATTGGCTCAGGGGGAAAGTTCCTGAAACAGAACACCAATAGCTTATGCCCTAAGATCAAGAATAGACAAATGAGACCTCATAAAACTACAAAGTTTCAGTAAGGCAAAAGACACTGTCAAAAGGACAAATCAGCAACCTACAAATTGGGAAAAGATCTTCACCAACCCCACATATGACAGAGGACTAATATCTAATGTACACAAAGAACTCAAGAAGTTAGACCCCAGAAAACCAAATAACCCTATCAAGAAATGGGGTAGAGAGCTAAAGAAAGACTTCTCACCTGAAGAAATTTGGAAGGCTGAGAAGCACCTTAAAAATGTTCAACATCACTAGTCATTAGAGAAATG
>BDUI01000141.1:232244-249869 GCA_002335545.1 Apodemus speciosus
CCTTTGATCTCCTTTTGTTGCCTAATTACTCTGTCTAGGATTTACAGTACTATATTGCATAGATAGGGGGAGAGTTGGCAGCCTTGTCTTGTCCCTGATAGTGGTGCTTCAAGTTTCTCTCCATTTATTTTGATACTGGCTATTGGTTTGCTGTACATTGTTTTTGCTAGCTTTAGCTATGGACCATGAATTAGTGATCTCTCCAATACTTCTAACATGAGTAGGTATTGTAATTGTCAAAGGTTTTCTCAGCATCTAATGATTTGAGATGGTTTATGTAGTAGATTACATTGATAGATTTGCATACAATGAACCATCATTGTATCTCTGGATGAAGCCTACTTGATCATGGTTAATTATTGTTTTGGTATGTTATTGGATTTGGTTTGCAAGAATTTTATTAACTGTTTGTGCATAAATTTTCATGAGGAAATTTTGTCTGATGCTCTTTTTCTTTGTTGGGTCTTAGTTTAATTTAGGTATCAATGTAACTATGGCTTCACAGATAGGTAGTGTTCATTCTGTTTTTATTTTGTGGAATAATTTGAGAAATATTGGTATTAGATTTTCTTTGAAGGACTGATACAATTCTGCACTAAAACCACCTGGTCCTTGAGATTGTTTGGTTGGGAGATATTTTATGACTGCTTCTATTACTTTAGGAGGTATGGGACTGTTTAGATGGTTTATCTGATCCTGAGTTAATTTTGGCACTGGGTATCTGTCACAAAAATCATCCACTTCATCTAGATTTTCAGTTTTGTCGAGTATAGGCTTTTGTAGTAGGATCTCATGACATTCCGAATTACTTTCCATTCTGATGTTATGTCTCACTTTTAATTTTTGCTTTTGTTAATTTGGATACTGTTTCTGTCCCATCTGGTTAGTCTGGCTAAGGGTTTATCTATTCTGTTGATTTTCCTGAAGAACCATTTCCTGCTTTTGTTGATTCTTTGTATAATTCCTTTTGTTTCTACTTGTTTGATTTCAGGACAGAGTGTGATTATTTCCTTCCATTTTCTTCTCTTGGGTATATTTGCTTTTTTTGTTGTAGAATTTTCAGATGTGCTCTTAAGCCTCTAGTGTATGTTCTCTCCAATTTTATTTTGGAGGCACTTAGACCTATCAGGTTTTCTCTTAACACATCTTTCATTGTGTCCCATAAGTTTGGGCATGTTGTTTCCTTTCCTTATCATTAAGTTTTAAAAAGTATTTAATTTCTTTCTTAATTTATTCCCTGACCAAGTTATCATTGAGTAGAGAGTTGTTCAGCTTCCATGTATATGTGAGCTTCCTGTTGGTTTTGTTGTTATTGGAGACCAGCCTTAGTCCATGGTGATCTGATAGGATGCATGGGATTATTTCAATCTTCTTATATCTATTGAGGCCTGTTCTGTGACTGATTATGTTGTCGATTTTGGAGAAGGTGCCATGAGGTGCTGAGAAGAAGGTATATTCTTTTTCTTAGGGCAAAATGTTCTATAGATATCTGTTAAATCTACTTTATTCATATCTTCTGTTAGTTCACTGTGTATCTTTAGTTTCTGTTTCCATTATCTATCCATTGGTGATAATGGAGTGTTGAAGTTTCTAACTATTTTGTGGAATTCAATGTGTTCTTCCTGCTTTAGTAACATTTCTTTTACAAATGTGTGTGCCTTTGCATTTAGGGCATAGATGTTCAGAATTGAGAGTTCATCTTGGTGTACTTTTCCTTTGATGAGTATGTAGTATCCTTGCCCATTGGTTTATTTTTTAACTTTAAGTTAAAAGTCTATTTTGTTGAGTACTAGAATTCCTACTCTAGCTTGTTTCTTAGGACACTTTAGAAGATTTTCCAGTCTTTTATTTTGAGGTAGTTTCTGTCTTTGTCACTGAGGTGTATTTCCTGTATGCAACAAAATGCTGAATCCTGTTTATGTAACCAGTCCTTTAGTCTATGCCCTTTTTATGTGGGAATTGAGTCCACTGATGTTGAGAGATATTAAGAACCAATGATTCTTCATTCCTGTTCCTTTTCTGTTAGAGGTAGAATTATGTTTGTGTGGCTCTCCTGTTTCGGGTGTGTTGTGAGATTTCTTGCCTTTTGGAGGGGTGTATTGTCCCTTCTTGTATTGGAGTTTCCTTTTATTATCCTTTGTAGAACTGGATTTTCAGGAAAATATTGTTCAAATTTGGTTTTATCATGGAATATCTTCCTTTGTCCATCTATCGCAATTGAGAGTTTTGCTGGATATTATAGCCTGGGCTTGTGTCTTTGTTCACTTATGGTGTGTATGATATCTGCCCAAGATCTTCTGGATTTTAGAGTCTCTGTTGAGATGTCTAGTGTAATTCTTATAGGTCTCCCTTTATATGTTACTTGGCCTTTTTCCTTTATGGCTTTTAATATTCTTTCTTTGTTCTGTGCTTCTATGAGGGTGCACCCCCACCCGCCCACTCCTGCCTCACCATCATAGCATTCCCTTACACTGAGCATTGAGCCTTCATGACCTAGGATCTCCTCTCCCACTGAGGCCAGATAAGGCCATCCTCTACTTCATATACAGCTGGGACCATGGGTCCCTCCATGTGTACTCTTTGATTGATGGTTTAGTCCCTGGGAACTCTGGGAAATCTGGTTGGTTGATATTGTTGTTCTTCCAACGGGGTTGCAAACACCTTCAGCTCCTTCAGTCCTTTCCATAACTCTTCCATTGTGGTCTTCAAGCTCAGTCCAATGGTTGGCTGTGAGCTTCTGCCTCTGTATTTGTCATGCTCTGGCAGAGCCTCTCAGGAGACAGCTATATCAGGCTCCTGTCAGCAAGCACTTCTTGGCATCAGCAATAGTGACTGGGTTTGCTACCTGCATATGGGGTGAATCCTCAGTAGGGAAGTCTCTGGATGGCCTTTCTTTCAGTTACTGCTCCACTATTTGTCCCTATATTTCTATAGACAGGAAAATTCTGAGTTAAAATTTTGGAAATGGTTGGGTGGCCCCATCCTTCAACTGGAGGCCAAGCCTAAGATGTCTCTCTAGGTTCTCTCTCCCCTTTGTTTGGTATTTCAGTTAATGTCATCCTCATTGGGTCCTGGGAGCCTCTGACTTTCCTGGCATCTGGAACTTTCTGGTGGCTACCTACTGTTCCCCATCCCCCATTGCTACACACCTCTGTTCAACTTCCTGACCCTCTGTACATCTCCCCTGTCTCCTCTCATACCTGATCCTACCCCCTTTCCCCTGTCTCCTTCCCCTAATCCTCGAATGTCCATCCCATGCCCTAGCTCCAATGATCATGATTATTTCCTTCCCATTTCTAAGTAGGATTGAAGCAGCCACACTTTGGTGTTTCATCTTCTTGAGCTTCATATGGTCTGTGCATTGTATTGTGGGTCCTTCCAAGCTTTTGAGTACATACCATATGTGTTACTTTGTAACTGCACTATCTCACTCAGGATGATATTTTCTGGTTCCATCCATTTGTCTTTGTATTCCATGAAGTCATTGCTTTTAATGACTGAGTAGTACTCCATTGTGTAAATGTACCACATTTTCTGAATCCATTCCTGTGTTGAGGAACATCTGTTTTTTTCCAGCTTCTGGCTATTATAAATATGGCCTCAATGAACATAGTGAAGCATGCATCCTTGTTATATGTCATAGAATCTTTCGGATATATGCCCAAGAGTGGTAAATCTGGGTCTTCAGGTAGAACTATGTTCAATTTTCTAAGAAATCACCAGACTGACATCTTACCAGCTTGCAATCTCACCAGCAATGATGAAGTGTACCTCTTTCTCCACATCCTTGTCATCATATGCTATTACCTGAGTTTTTGATCTTAGCCATTCTGACTGGGGTGAGGTGAAATTTCAGGGTCCTTTTGATTTCCATTTCCATGATGACTAAGGATGGAGAACATTTTAGGTGCTTCTTAGACATTCCTAAGTTGAGAATTCTTTGTTTAGCTCTGTACACCATTTTAATAGGGTTATTTGTTTCTCTGGAGTCTAACTTCTTAAGTTCTTTGTATACATTGGAAATACAAAGATTGAATTTCCCAATGGAAACTGGTTGCCATTTTATTTTACTGACAGTGACCTTTGCTTTGCAGAAGCTTTTCAATTTTATGAGATCCAATTTGATGATTGTTGATCTTAGACCATAATTCATTGGAGTTCTGTTTAGGAAATTTTTCCCCTGCCCATGTTTTCAAGGCTCTTCCAAACTTTCTCTTCTAATGGACTCAATGGATTATCTGGTTTGATGTGGAGATTCTTTATCCACTTGGACTTGAGGTTTGTACAAGGAGGTAAAATAATTGATTAATCTGCATTCTTCCACATGCTGAACTCCAAGCTAACCAGCACCATTTGTTGAAAAAGTTGTCTTTTATCCACTGGATGATTTAGCTACTTTGTCAAAGATCAACTGACCATATGTGTGTGGGTTCATCTCTGGGTCTTCAACTCTATTTCATTGATCTACCTGTCTGTCTCTGTACAAATACCATGCAGTTTTTTATCACAATCGATCTGTAATACAGCTTGAGATCAGGGATGGTACTTTCCCCAGAAGTTCTTTTATTGCTGAGAATAGCTTTTGCTATCCTGGATTTTTAGTTATTTCAAATGAATAACCAAATGAGAATTGTACTTTCTAATTCTATGAAGAATTGAGTTGGAATTTTGATGGGGACTGCATCAAATTTGTAGATTGCTTTCAGCAAACTGACCATTTTTGCTACATTAATCCTGCCTATTTATAAGCATGGGAGATCTTTCCATCTTCTGAGGTCTTTTTCTATTTTTTTCTTCAGGGACTTGTTCTTATCATACAGATATTTCCCTTTCTTGGTTAGAGACACAGCAAGATCTTTTATATTATTTGTGATTATTGTGAAGGTCATCATTTCCCTAATTTCTTTCTCAGCTAGGTTGTCTTTTGAGTAGGGGAAGGCTACTGATTTATTTGAATTAATTTTACATCCAGCCATTTTGTTGAAGTTCTTTATCAGGTGTAGAAATTCTCTAGTGGAATTTTTGATGTCACTTAATTACACTATCATATCATTTGCAAATAGTGATATATTGACTTCTTCCTTTCCAATTTGAATCCCTTTGATCTCCTTTTGTTGTCTAATTTTTCTGGTTAGAACTTTAGGTAACATATTGAATAAATAAGGATTCATTGGGCAGCCTTTTCTTGTCCCCTATTTTAATTGGGTTGCTATAATTTTCTCTCCATTTAGTTTGATATTGGCTATTGGTTTGCTGTATGTTGCTTTTATTATGTTTAGGTATGTGCCTTGAAATCCTGATTTTTCCCAGACTTTTAACAAGAAATGGAGTTGTATTATTTCAAAGACCTTTCAGCATCTAATAAGATTATCATGTCTTTTTTTAATTTGTTTATATAGTTGGGTTATTTTGATGGATTTTCATATATTGTACTTTCCCTGTATCCCTGAGATGTAGCCTAAATTGATCATGGTGGATGATCATTTTGACATTTCTTGGTTTCAGTTCATAAGAATTTTATTGAGTATTTTTGCATCAATATTTATAAGGGAAATTTGTCTAAAGTACTCTTTCTGTGATAGGTCTTTATGCGGTTTAGGTATCAGTGTAACTGTGGCTTCATAGAACAATTTAGATAGTGTACCTTCTGTATGTATTTTGTGGAATAATTTGAAAAGTATTGGTATTATTTAGGCATTCTTTGAAAGTCTGATGGAACTCTGCACTAAAACCATCTGGCCCTGGGATTTTTTTTTGGTTGGGAGAATTTACTGTCTGCTTATATTTCTGTAGGGGTTATGGGACAATTTAGATGGTTTATCTGATCCCAATTTAACTTTGGAAACAAGTATCTGTAGAGAAAATCATCCATCTCATTTGGTTGAGAATAGTCTTTTGTAGTAGAATCTAATGATTTTTTGAATTTCCTCAGTTTCTATTGTTATACTTCCCTTTTCATTTCTGATTTTGATTATTTGGATACTGTCTCAGTTCCATCTAGTTAATTTTGCTAAGGTTTTTCTATCTTTTTGGTTTTCTCAAAGAATGAACTCCTAGTTTTGTTGATTCATTGTATAGTTCTCTTTGTTTCTACTCCATTAATAGCAAGCCTGATTTTGATTATTTCCTTCTATCTACTCTTCTTGGGTTTATTTGCTTCTTTTTATTGTAGAGATTTCAGATGTGCTGTTAAGTTATTAGTGTACGCTCTCTCCAATTTTATTATTGAGGCACCTATACTTATGAGTTTTCCTCTAAACACAGATCTTACTGTTTTTCATAAGTTTGGGTATGTTGCACCTTTTCCTTATCATTGATCTCTAAACAGTCTTTAATTTCTTTTTTTATTTCACTCCAGACCAAGTTGTCATTGAGTAAAGAGTTGTTCAGCTTCCATGTATGTGTGGGCTTTCTGTTGTTTTTGTTGTTATTGAAGACAAGTCAGTCTGTGATGGTCCTATAGAGTGCATGAGATTAATTCAATCTTCTTGTGTTTGTTAAGGCTTGTTTTGTATCCAATTATATGTTCAATTTGGGAGAAGGTGACATGAGATGCTGAGAAGGCATATTCTTTTGATTTAAGGTAAAATGTCTGTAGATATCTGTTAAATCCATTTGGTTCATATCTTCAGTTAGTTTCACTGTGTCTCTGTTTAGTTTCTGTTTCCAAGATACTTGGTGAGAGTGAGGTGTTGAAGTCTTCCACTTTTATTGTTTGAGTTTCAATGTGTGTTTTCAGATTAAGTAAAATTTCTTTTACAAATGTGGTTACCCTTGCATTTGGGGCATATATTTTCAGAATTGAGAGTTCATTTTGGTGGATTTTTCCTTTGATGAGTATGAATTGTCCCTCTCCATCTATTTAAATAACTTTTGTTTGAAAGAATAATTTTTCGATATTAGAAATGGTATTCCAGCTTATTTCTTGGGATCATTTACTTGGAAAAATTTTCTTCCAGCCTTTTGTTCTGAAATAGTGTCTGTCTTCATTACTTATGTGTATTTCCTGTATGGAGCAAAATGCTGGTTCCTCTTTGTATATCTATTTATTTGGGAATTGGGTGTTGTAGGATTTTCCCTGTCCAATCACATTAGGGCAATGGGAGGCCTATGATTGGGCAGGGAAAAGGGAGGCAGAGCTAAGACTTGGAGAGAGAGGGACATCTCAGGGTAGGAGGAAGAAGGAAGATGGTTACTGACATGTACCTGTGTGCTGTTTTCCAGCCACAAGTAGCTATGTTTTTACAAGGTTATAAATATTGGGATAAAGTTGGCTCTGAAATGATTGTATTGGCATCTTGTAATTGTGATATTATTGATAAATCAATCTGATTGGTTAGTTAAGCTTTAAGTGTCTTGATTCTACTGGGTTACTCATTCTTGTGATATGCAACCACAATATTGGCAGATCCATTTAGTTACTGGAATGTGGGATTGCCAAATACATGGGTTTATGACTGAGGAAGAACTAGCAGCACCAGGGACAAGTGGCTGATCAAGAGAATGTGGACCACCATAGCCTGAGAATTGGTGGGTTGGTGGGAGCACGGAAACATGATCCAACCCTTTAGAGAGTTGGCAGGTACATTTTTTAATATTTCCTGCAATAATTTATTTCATTGATGTTGAGATATATTAAGCATCAGTGATTATTACTTCCTGTTATTTTGTTGTAAGAGGTGGAATTATGTTTGTATGGTTCTCTTGTTTTGGGTTTGTTGTGAGATTAATTTCTTGCTTTTTCTTGGTTATAGTTTCCTTTCTCCTAATGGAGTTATCCTTCTATTATTCTTTGTAGGGCTGGATTAGTGGAAAGATATTGTTTAAATTTTGTTCTGTCATGGAATATCTTGGTTTCTCCATTTATAGTAATTGAGAGGTTTGCTGGGTATTGCCTAGGCTAGCAATTTTCCCCCTTATGGTCTGTATGACATCTGTCCAAGTTCTTCTGGCTTTTAGAATCCCTGTTGAGAAGTCTGCTGTAAATATGATAGGTCTACTTGACCATTTTCTTTTATGGCTTTTAACATTCTTTCTTTATTCTGTGCATTTGGTTCTTTAATTATTATGTGATTGGAGCAATTTCCTTTTGGGTCCAATCTATTTGGTGTTCTGTAGATTTATGGGCATCTCTTTCTGTAAATTTAGGAAATTTTCTTCCATAATTTTGTTAAAGATGTTAAGTGCTCTCTTGAGTCTGAAATCTTTGCTCTATTCTATGCCTTGTATTTTTAGGTTGGTCTTTTTACTGTGTCCTGGATTTCTTGAATGTTTTGGGTTAGGAACATTTTGCATTTTTTGTCCGTTCCTTTTTATTAGATATTTTCCTCATTTACATTTCAAATGTTATCTCCTTTCTGGTTTCCCCTCTGAAAATAACCTATTCCATCCCCACCCTTACCCGTGCTCACCAACTCACCCACTCCCACTTCCCTGTCCTAGTATTCCCCTATACTGGGGCATTGAGCTTTCTCAGGGTCAAGGGTCTCTCCTCCATTTGATTTCTAACAAGGCCTTCTGCTGAATATGCAGCTGGAGCCATGTGTTCCTCCATGTGTACTCTTTGGTTGGTAGTTTAGTCCATGGGAACCCCAGGGACTAAACTACATTGGTTCATAATGTTGTTCCTCCTATGGGGCTGACAGTTCCTTCAGCTTTTGGGTCCTTTCTCTAGCTTCTCCATTGGGGACCTTGTGCTCAGTCCAATGGCTGGCTGGGAGCCAATTTTTTTGTTGCTGTTTTTGTAGTTTTTTTTTACTGTTGTGTCAGTATCTTCTATGCTATCTTCTATGCCTGAGATTCTCTCTTCCATCTCTTGTATTCTGTTGGTGATTCTTTGATCTGTGACTTTTGATCTCTTTTGGAGGATTTCCATCTCTAGGTTTGTCTCCCTCTGTGATTTTTGTTATTTTTCTATTTTCATTTTTAGATCCTGGACAGTTTTGTTCTATTTCCCCCTATTTTATTGTGTTTTCTTGTATTGTTTAAAGGATTTATGTGTTTCCTCTTTAAAAGCTTATACCTGTTCACCTGTGTTCTCCTGTATTTCTTTAAGGGAGTTATTTTTATCATTCTCAAAGTCCTCTATCATCTTCATGAGATGGCATTTTATATTAGAATCTTGCTTTTCAGAAGTGTTGGGTTATCTAAGGCTTGCTGTGGTGGGAGAATTGGCTTCTGTTGCTTCTAAGAAGGTTTTGTTTCTGTTGCTTATGTTCTTGTGCTTGCCTCTCACTTATCTCTGATGTTAGCTGGACTTGCTCCCTCTGACTGAAGCTTTTACCTCCTATAAGCCTATGAACCTGGGTGTGTAAGAACTCCTGGGGGTCAAGCTGTCTTCTGGGTGTGATTGGGGTGGGAAGGGCTGGAGCACTGGATCCACTCCTCTGTGTAGATAGATGAGAACCTGAAGCTCTAGTTTCTTCATATGACATGAAATTTTAGTTCAGGGTTAAAATGAATTCATGGTGTTCACAGCACTGTTAGCATTGTGGGAATGCCTCCTACAGCAAGCTAAAATTTGCTATTCTGTGACATTCTCAACTAGTCAGCTGAGGATAGCTTCCCTTTCTTCTTCTCGTCAGCTATAGAGAACAGGCAGTCTGAGCCCAGGGAGATGTAGACAATTGGTAACAAGACAGTAGTTATGAGGCTGTACCATGGGCTTTGTGTTCAATTATGCCATCTACATATACCAGTGTAGAAACAGTTGCTGTACCACAGAATACAGTAATACAGAGCCTCATCCTTAGGCTGGACCACTTTAATGGTGAGAACACCCTTATCTCCAAAGAGGAAGCCTGAGAAACAGGAAGGAACACATGGGGCTCTGTTGCTGGTGCCACCCATCAAACTGTTGTGGACCTTGTCAGGTTTTTCTTGGGCCCAGGTAGCATAGTTATTGAGAGTGATAGATCCAGTGCTTAAGACATAAAAAAAAGACATAAGTGAGTGTGACTGTCCCTCCAGGAGATGCCCTGAGTGAAGATTCCTGAGTCACAACAGCCTGAGAAATGGCCCCTGTAAACATGTGAGAAATTCAATGTCTAGTATCAAAACTGAGACAAGATGTGCAGTGTTGCATACCCACTGTGGCCCACAAATATCCCCTGACCTGAGCAAAGACACAGGAGTATGAGCACAAGAGAGGTCCAGGGTATAACTCACAGTCCGTGTCTGTATTTTTCAAGATCTGTCAGAAGCAGTTAGTGCCACAGTGCTTACTATAACACCAATCAATGATGAAGGGAGGCACTATTAAAGCAAATGCCCTTTATTCATAAACTGATAATTGACTGCCAGGTGAAAGTTACTAGGTTGACACAAGGGGTCAGGAGCATACTTCAGTTGCCCTTAATTTTCCAGAGCCATGCATATCTGCTTCTATCCTAGAGTGATATTATCAATGAAGATCATGCTTTACCAACAGTTGCCATACTGACCATGAGGAGAATTGCAATATGTAAGCCTATGTAAAGGAATAAATCAGGAATAAAAAAGGAATAAATAAGAGCCAAAGTAATTTAAGAGCCCCTGGTATGTAAGTTATTTATGGGAAAGTAAGTTTTATGTTTTTTGTCATACATGTCACTTCATGGAAAAAAAGATAAATATGTACAGTACAATTTACAGCTGTAAAGGCAGCATGGAACCTCATTAATAGAATGAATTGAGGAATAGACTGACAGAAACAGAAGGTGAAAGATTTGAAAGCCAATGGGTTCTTGCACTCCTGGATGTAGCAAGTATTTTAAAGCAGTTCATTTTAAAGTTAGAAAACTTTTTTCAAACAGCTTACCATTTTGTTCCAGTTCATTCTTGGATTAACACATAGAAACATTAATGCATGCTAGAAATATGTACTGTTTAGAAAAATCAAATGTGTATACATTAATAAAGAAACCATAATATATCTATATAAAGATGATCTACACAGACCCAAAAGGATCAAGTGTGTATAGACACAACATTTAACTGTGTTTTGAGATCACCTTGTCAGATATTTTATGGTTGTTATGGTACATTGTATGTGCATAGTTTTGTAAAGATGAGATGCAGTTTAAAGCAACAAAGCAGATAGATGACTGGATCCAAGCTTTGTAGGATGAATCAATGTACAACAGAAACATACAGTCATAGAATCTAACTTTTTATTTTGTACACACACACACACACACACACACACACACACACACACACACTATGAAAATGTGATTAACACCAACTCTGCATTAGAATTTCTGCACAAAAGAATATGCATAGAAATATGGTTACCTGTGGTGGGTTTTGCCTACTTCTTGTGCTCTAATGTTAATTTGGATCCTCAAAACTGCTTACATGAGTGTGTGTACACAGCTTCTGGGAACCAACTCTGAGATGATTCAGACTGGTAAGTAAAGAAGTTGGTAACCATTGGCTTGGCAAGGCAGACTGAAATGGGACATTAAGATTCCTGGGTTGGAACCAGGAGAAAAGGAAGTGAAGGGAGATCTGTGATGCCAGGAGAGTGCGGAAGACAGGAGAGAGAACATGCCTGAGTAGAGTAAAGCACATAGAGGCATAGACACCATGTGAAGGAGTCCAGAGAGTGCAGGACATAGGGCTACCCAACTAGGTCCAGGGCAGATGATGTAGAATATAGAATTTAGCAAATAATAAGTTGGGGTCATCAGCAGGAGTTGGATTAACTACTTGGAGGTAGGAAGTAGCTCAGTTATTGCAATTTTAAGGCATAACAAAATATAAGAGCTCTCTATCTCTTTGCATGTGTGTATATGTGTGTGTGTGTGTGTGTCAGAGAGAGAGAGAAAGAGAGAGAGAGAGATTGATTCAGGAATGTAAAGCATTGAGGTGGGTAGCAAACTCACCACTGGAAATTATTATTTATTTAATTGAACAGTTATCAAAACCGAATTTTGAGCCATATTTATTTGTTTGTTTTCCATTTTCATGTTATGTATTAACATTTCTAAGACAATGTCAATATTCAGTGTTAGGATCTGAACCCTCTGGCAGAAAAATCACTGACTGGGAGCCAGGGAAACAGATACTCATGAAAACCAGAGCTACTGTTACCATGCAGCAGTGAAAATAAAATATGTTGTGGAAAATCAGAGTTAAACAAAAAAAAAAATGGCTACTGGACACAGCAACAGGACAGGAATTGGTTTGCACAAAACATGGAGATGAAAGAGCTCCCAGAACAGGTAATTGAGAGTTGGATTTGACTCAGGTCTGGACAAAGACAGGTGAAATTTCCAGACTTCATAGTATTGTACTTCTATCCACCATTTGATACATGATACAGGAATAATACTTACAACTTGGGACTAAGTTGATCCCGAAGTTTCTGCGAAAGAAACTACATCTGAGAAGTAGGGAAATTGAGAGGGGAGTGGCTGTTTACTGAGGTCTCTGTATCTCCAGAAAATACACAAGTGCAGTGATTTCCCTATAGCTCAGCAGAGGGAGGGAACCTGCAAACAGCATGAGAATACTGAATTTGTGGTCCATGTGTGCAATGTGCAGTAGGAATTAAGATCAGCTAATACAGATTTTAATTTGTGACTTGAGAAAAGAAAGGAAGAGGAAACACTGACTTGAGCTTGAGAAACACTGATCATCATATTGCAGTGGGATGTCTGTGCTGCAGGTATCATTGCATTCACATCTCATATCAGACCCAGAGGCTTTCCTGCAATGTGTTTTCATCCGTGATTACCTCTGCCCTCCCTCAGCCTTAGTGCCGATGGTCATCTCACACACATTTGGGGGGGCGGAGCTTGATTTATACTTCTTCAGTGCCTGCTGAGGAAGGTAAAGGTCTGTTTAATGGAGTCATCCAGGGTAGAGAAGTTGCAGTTAATGATTCCTAATCAATGAGTAAATGACATCCTTTCTATGCCAAGGCTCCTTTTCATTTTCTTAGTGATTAATTTAGAGTAAACAAGGACTGCCACAGGCCCCCCTGCATGTTACAAGACACACAGTCATCATGTACAAGAGGTTATGTTCATTTTGCAGATCACCTATTGTTTTGATTAAATTAAAAAATCCACAGTCCAATTTCAAAGTTGTATGATTCTGATGAGCTGTGTGTAATTTTGTAACTTCTTACAACAAAGACAGTGCTCTTCTCTGTGAATACTTTCTGCTCTGGATTATGTAAACTTAATCTGTCAACCCCATCTGTCACCTGGTCTTCAGTGCACAGAACAGTTCTCCTGTGACTGCCAGGTGCAGAGGGGGAGTCCGTGTGTTCTGTGCTTTGGATTCAGCCATGGGAGGAAGCAGTTGTTGTAATAGTGTCAGGGAGTAGTGATCAATTGTACATGGGTAAGTGAATTTGAATACTTGAAGTCTTTGAAAATTTCTGTGACATGTCACAATGCTGGTAGCTTCATTATTGTCTGTCTTGGGAGTTTTACTCATATAATCACGGTGTACTTATTTTATTAGAGCAACCTATATTTATTTCCCAGGATAACCAATAAACATCACTTTCTCTTATTCAATTATTTTGGATTATATGTATTTTCTCATTTTAAAGAAATTATCCCCAGTTTTTTATAGATTTACTTCAATGTTCTATCTTATCTAAGTGCTATGAAAAAACACAGTAATGGTCTTGGGACTTAGTGAATGTATTTACTTTGGGCAACATATATACAGGTTATTTTTAGTGAGATCATTCTTTTTATTAGATATTTTCTTTATTTACATTTCAAATATCCCCTTTCCTTGTTTCCCCTCCTAAAACTCCCTATCACCTCCTCCCCTCACTGCTCACCAACCCACCCACTCCTGCTAGCCTGTCCTGGAATTCCTCTATACTGGGGAAGGAGCCTTCACAGGACCAAGGGCCTCTTCTCTCTTTAAGGTCCGACAAGGCCATCCTCTGCTACATATGTGTCTGGAGTCCTGGGTCTCTCCATGTGTACTCTTTGGTTGGTTGTTTAACCCCTGGGACATCTGGAGGTACTGTTTGGTTCGTATTGTTGTTCCTCTTGTGGTGTGGCAAACCACTTCAGCCCCTTGGGACCATTCTCTAACTCCTCCATTGGGGACCTTGTCCTTAGTCCAATTGTTGGATGAGAGCAACCCCTTCTGTATTTGTTATGTACTGGCAGAGATTCTCAGGAGGCAGCTATATCAGGGTCCTATCAGCAAGCACTTGTTGACATCCAAAATAGTGTCTGGGGTTGGTAACTGTATATGGGATCAATCCCCAGGTGGGGCAGTCTCTACATGGCCTTTCCCTCAGTCTCTGCTCCACACTTTGTCTCTGTATCTCTGCCCATAGGTTATTTTGTTCCTCCTTCTAAGGACTGAAGTATCCACACCTGGTCTTCCTTCTTCTTGAGCTTCACGTGGTCTGTGAATTGTATCTTGGGTATTACTAGCTTCTGGGCTAATATCCACTTGTCAGTGAGTGTATACCATGTGTGTTCTTTTGTGATTGGGTTACCCCACTTGAGATGTATTTTCTAATTCCATCCATTTGCCTAAGAGTTTCATGACTTCATTGTTTTTAATAGGTAAGTAGTATTCCATTGTGTAGATGTAACACATTTTCTGTATCCATTCCTCTGTTGAGGGACATCTGGATTCTTTCCAGCTTCTGGCTATTATAAATAAGGCTGCTATGAACATAGTGGAGCATGTGTCCCTATTATATTTTGGAGCCTCTTATGGATATATGGCCAGGAGTGGTATAGCAGGATCCTCAGGTAGTACTTTGTCCAATATTCTGAGGAATTGAATAACTGATTTCCAGAGTGGTTGTACCAGCTTGCAATCTTACCAGCAATGGAGGAGTGTTCCTTTTTCTCCACATCCTCATCAGCATCTGCTGTCATCTGAGTTTTATACCTTAGCCATTCTGACTGGTGTGAGGTGGAATCTCAGTGTTGTTTTGATTTGCATATCCCTGAAGACTAAGGATGTTGAACATTTCTTTAGGTGTTTCTAAACCATTTGGTATTTCTCAGTTGAGAATTCTTTGGTTAGCTTTGAACTCCATTTTTAATAGGGTTATTTCGTTCTCTGGAGTCTATCTTCTTGAATTCTTTTTATATATTGGATATTAGCTCTCTATTGGATGTAGGATCGGTAGAGATATTTTTTGCAATCTGTTGGTTGCCATTTTGTCCTATTGACAGTGTCCTTTGCCTTACAAATAGGCTTTTCAATTTTATGAGGTCCCATTTGTGAATTCTTGATGTTAGAGCATAAGCTATTTTTGTTCTATTCAGTAAAATTTCCCCTGTGCCCGTGTGCTCAAGACTCTTTCCCACTTTCTTTTTGATTAGTTTCAGTGTATGTGGTTTTATGTGGAGGTCCTTGATCAACTTGGACTTAAGCTTTGGACAAAGAGATAAGAATGGATCATTTTTCATTCTTCTACATGCTAACTGCCAGGTGAACCATCGCCATTTCTTGAAAATACTGTCTTTTCCACTGGATGGTTTTAGCTTCTCTGTCAAAGATCAAGGTGACCATAGGTGTGTGTGTGTGTTCATTTTTGGGTCTTCAATTCTTTTCCATTGATCTATTTGCCTGTCACTGTACCAATACTATGCAGTTTTTATCACTATTTCTCTGTAGTACAACTTGAGGTCAGGGATAGTAATTCCACCATAAATTCTCTTATTATTGAGAATAATTTTTGCTTTCCTGGTTTTTTTGTTATTCTAAATGAATTTGCAAATTTCTCATTCTAACTTTATGAAGAAATGATTTGGAATTTTGATGGGGATTGCACTGAATCTGTAGATTGCTTTTGGCAAAATGGACATTTTTACTATATTAATCTTTCCAATCCATGAGCATGGGAGATCTTTTCATTTTCTGTGACCTTTGATTTCTTTCTTCAGAGACTTGAAGTTCTTATACAGATCTTTCACTTGCTTAGTCAGTCACACCAAGGTTTGTTATATCATTTGTGACTATTGTGAAGGGTGTTGTTTCTCTAATTTCTTTCTCACCATGTTTATTCTTTGAGTAGAGGAAGGGTACTGATTTGTTTGAGTTAATTTTGTATCCAGATACTTTGTTTGAAGTTTAGGAGTTCTCTGGTGGAAGTTTTGGGGTCACTTAGATATACTATCATATCATCTGCAAAAGTAATATTTTGACTTTAGATCATTCTTACAGTACTAAAGAATCATTGGAAAGAAATGGCCACTAATACAGTTACTGTTTTAAGTATCATGTATTAGATAGTAGAGATAGGATGGCATATGCACTGTCCTGCATTGTTGCCAAATTAAAATTTATTTGAGACTCTGTAAAGACACCTTACCTCAGAGGAAGTGTTGGAAGTTCTCACATCTCTTCAACGTGGTATAACTTGTTTATGATATAACACAAGATCTGCTCTGTAAAATATCTCAGTATTAACTGAGAGTAGTAGGCACATGTGTTTTTAATGGTATGACAGTCTTAAAGGAGTCTAAATATTTTGATACTTCCCAGCTGTTTCTTGATTCCCTCCTTTGAGAATGAATTCTGAAGAAATCTGGCTTTGAGAAAGTAGAGGCATTTATTTGAGACTTTTTTTTTGGAATTTCAAACCACTATATTTTGTGAAAAATTCTATTTCTCTGGCATTCAAAGTATTACTGTGCATAAGCCTTGATAATCCATTTGATACTAGGTAAAGTATGACACAGAAAATTCAAGTAACCAGTCTATGGTCTTGACTGAAGAGTTGATACTCTGCACATCATTTGTAGTTATTCTCAATATGCTTATCTACCTTCCTGTGTTGAAGTTTCAGCCTATGTGTTCATTCTACGTAGAAAGAAAAACAATGGAAAAAGAGACATTTTGATCACAATTTACTCTAATGTCCATAAGAGGCACAGGCTTTTTGTGATGCCTTTTTGGGCACAATAATTTGCAGTAGGGCAAACTATATATGAAGCAGGTACAGGATATTATCTACCTATAAAAGGAGACAGATATAGAGAAACAATTAATATTTGCATATTTTGTTAAAGACAATGTTGATACACATTCATGAATATCCATCACAATGTTGTCTAATGAGAAAATATTGGAACCAATTGTAACATGACCTCAAGATAATGAAGGCATATGCCTCCTGTATTCATACATTTTCTTATCTAGGTTAAATCCAAGGTGTTTCAGGTGGTGATCTTGCTGCTGCTGGTGGTCGTGTGTGTGTGTGTGTGTGTGTGTGTGTGTGTGTGTGTGTGTGTATGCGCATGTTTCTATCTATTGTGGTGGGGATTATATCCACAATTTGCTGAAATTTCAGTTTTCAGTGTGTCTTTGGTCTATAAAAAGGTTATTGTTTATGTTTATTTTGAATCGTTTAGTGGGAAATATTTAAAAAAAGGACTGCCCCACCAACTCTCCTGCCCTGCCAGGCCTCAGCACCAAGTCCTGGTGAGTTACACTCAGTGTGGTTCTCTTTTGCCCCTGCTGCTGAGACAATCTCTCCCAGCTAGCTCCCACAACATCCTAGCTGTGTTTTCTCTCCACCATAGGCCCTGTAAACAGCAGACTCAAGTTCCAGTAACTATGGTCGTCAGTTCTCTGCCATCTGCGGACCCACATTATAGTAACCAAGTAAATCAAAACTCTTAATGCTTAGTA
>BDUI01000141.1:254952-267781 GCA_002335545.1 Apodemus speciosus
AAAAAAAAAAAAAAAAAAAAAAGGTGTGGGGGGGTGATTGGGGAATGGGTGGAGGGAAGAGGACTTATGGGACATATGGTGAGGGGGGAACTGGGAAAGGGGAAAACCTTTGGAATGTAAACAAAGAATATAGAAAAAAGGAAAAAAAAGTTAAATGGTTAAAAAAGGAAAGAAAGAAAAGAAAAAGAAAAAAGAAACCAGTTCAGACAATTCAGGCCTGGCTTGTGAAATATAAGAGGGAAGATTAAAGACTCTTGTCAGGGCCATATTTTGATTGTGAGGGTTCTGTGGTTTTGGTTATCTGGGGCTGAAGAATCAGCTGTGATTAACTGTAACCACCCACAGCTACATACGAATGGTTTACCAGGTTCTCTGGAAGAAGAGCTGGCAATAGGAATCAGGGTGATAAGGAAAATACATAGAGTAGAAGAGACTTGATTTCTTGCTCTAGGCTCACACTTTATTTGGGGTCTCACAATTTAAGGTTTCCTGTGTTGGCTCCAAGGTTCACACTGCTCAGTAGGTAGCCTGCTTGATTCAGGAAACTCTAGATCTGGCAGATCAAAAGACTTCACCTTGATCTCAGCTCCACCCCAGGCTTGCTCAGGTGTTAGCTGGTGGGCTCTCAGGTATTCACAGGAAGTTTCAGGCTCTTAGGAGACAATGAGTCAGAACCTCAAAGACTGGATTGTAGCTAGCCCCAAGGCTGGGGGGAAGGCACAGTTCCTGACACTGTAAAAATGGCTCACTACAATTAACAAGATACCAGAACCACTGAAGCAAACCTTTGTGTTCCTGGGATTACTGGTGCTGGTTAGCTGGAGATAAGAAAACAACAGTGATTAAGAAGAGACCAGCATCACTGAAGTGGAATCTTCTGGGAAGTGTTTTCTGAGAGCCTAGAGGCCATGTTCCAGAGATGGCCAAGGTTGCACCTCATGCTGCAGCAGGACTTGGTAATGTGTAACAGTCACCCAGGTGGTACTGGTTTTGAAGGCATGAAGGGGTCATGAAGAGCAGCTGAGGATTGGCACTGTGAGAGTCCATAGAAGGCCATTGGTGAAAATGTAGCCTCAGTTGTAGTTGACAGCCCAAGACTGAAGGGGTCATGCAAAGGAGTTGAGGCTTGGTACCATGAAGAGAGCCTATGAGAGGCTTTGGTGAAGTATGGTTGCAGTGGAAGACCCTAGCATATTTGAGATGCCAGTACTATGGGACGACCACCAAGAACAGCAGTGGCAGTGGAGTGGATCATCCTGAGCTTAGAGTGCTAGAGAGGGCAGAGCAGGAGAAGTGACACCAGCTCTTTGGAGATGCACAGAAGATCATGTGTGGATCTCAGACAATGGAACATGAAGCTGTGAAGCTGAAGTTGACTTGGGTACCCCAAGATATTAAAGACACCAGAGCCACTGGATGCCTACCAAGGAAAAATGCTAACAGAGAGTGGAACCAGCCCGGGAGAAAAATCCTTATTGCAGTCAACAAAGATGAAAAAGGAGTTCAAAGTCTGAAGCCTGCTTTGCCATCAGACATGGAGATGCAGAGTTTGGACTTTGCCCAGCTGGTTTCCTGTCTTGCTTGGGGGATTACAGTTAAGTGATTGGATGAGTCTCAAAAGGGACCTTGAACTTTGGACTTTTAACACTGTTGTGATTGCTGTAGACTATGGGGCTTTTGAAGTTGGATTAAAAGTATTTTGCATTATGCTATGTTGAGGAATGACCCCCATAGACTCATGTTTGAACAAACCTATGGAGGCTAGGGAGTGGAATGTGATAGTTCATATGTGATTGTCCCAGGGCATGACCCTATTAGGAGGTGTGGCCTTGTTAGAGTAGGTGTGTCACTGTGGGCGTGGGCTTAAGACCCTCACCCTAGTTGACTGGCAGTCAATCTTCTACTAGCAGCCTTCAGAAGAAAATGTAGAACTCTCAGCTCCTCCTGCACTATATCTGCCTGGATGCTGCCATGTTTCTGCCTTGATGACAATAGACTGAACCTCTGAGCCTGTAATCCAGTCCCAATTAAATGTTGTCTTTTATAAAACTTGCATTGGTCATGGTGTCTGTTCACAGCAGTAAAATCCTAACTAAGAGACTAACTATTGAAGACTAACTTCATGCATTTTCCTAATGCTATCCCATTTATTGCATTTACTATTGCCTTAGATAAAACGGTAAGCACTAAATTGAAAAGGATTGTTGACTACTGACATCCGTATATTTTTCTTCATATTGGTGGAAAAAATTTGGGGTTTTCCCACATGATGTTTGTTATGTTGAGGCATACTCCTTTCATCTCTAGCTTCTCTATATCTTTTAAAATGTGGAATGATAATCCTGACTTAATACAAAGTAGGTCTAATAATTAACCACATAGGCTAACTACTTAATGACAGGAAGTATAGGAGTACATCAGGATAAAATAATCCCTGTCAATGTATTGTTTCCATGCTATTATGGAGTGATTAGACAAGCAACCAGCAAAAGAATGAGGACAATCTTTTCCAGTTATACCTGTGTTAGGGTTATAATCTCTAAAATATTTTTAAAAAGAAAATTAAAGACCAAGAAAGCAAGTAATCCAATTGAAAGTGCTATTGCCATTGATAGCCCATGGAGGTGGAAGATTCTATGCTCTTCAGTCAGAGTCTAGAAGGTCTTGCTTTGAAACCAAAATGAAAGCCTTCCCCTTAAGATTAACATTTCTGGTACCAGAACACATTGTACAAGTTTGATAGGAGGGGAGAAACGAAGACTACTTCCCATCATTGGTCACATAGACCTACATGGAAATATGACTTCAAATGAACAATTTCTTTTCTGGAACTCTGGTCCTTATCTGCTTTGTACAACCCAGTATATTATTAAAGATTTTAGCAGTAACAGGTCAATACTGGTGAAGTCAATGAGTCATATAATGAGTATTTCATTAATTTGTTAATAATGGATTATAAATAGTATAGTGATTCAGAAACTGATACTTTAATTCCATTAAATACAATTTAATATAGAATATTATGTTAGGATTATATTAATGTGCAGAGACACCACCACCATAGAAACTCTCATAAACAAAAACATTTAACTTGGATCTGGGTTACAATTCCAAAGTTTTAACCCATTGTCATCATGGAGGAAAGAATGACATTATACAGACAGACATGGTATTGGAGATGGAGGTACAAGTTCTGTATACTGATCCATAGGCATCAAAGGGGAGACCTCATTTGTTTCACATTGGATGGAGCTTGTGATTTAAAATCTCAGAATTTGTCCCCCATTAACAAATTCCGTTCAACAAGACCAAACTTTCTCCAACATGTTCACTCCTGTGACTAGTTCCCCTCAACATTGGGCCAAGCATCGTTAAACACGTGTCTGTGTGGGTTATACCTATTAAAGCCACTACATTCCTCTCCCTGGCACTCATACACTTGTAGCCATAACATAATGCAACATTTGTTGAGTCCAATTTCAAAAGTCCACGTATTCTTTCATAGTCTCAATAATGTTTAAGAGTTCAAGGTTCATGTGTTAAACTTTAAAAATCTCTTCTGAGATTCATGGAATCTCTTAATTTTAGTCCCCAATAAAATAAAAAAATTTAAAAAGCAGATTATGTGTTTCCAACATAACGTGAAACAAGGTATACATTAGCATTCAAAAAATGTCAGGAACAAACACAGTGAGGAACTAGAACAAAACAAGACAGGATAAGAGCTGGGCAAACTCAAATTCTGCATCTCCCTATGGGAAGTAAATTTTTTCTTCATATCTCTAACTTCTTTCAGCTTTGTTAATCTCAGCACTCTTCTTCTCTAGCACTGACTCCACTCCTGTTAGCAGCTTTCTTTGACAGGCATCACAAGGCTCTGCCCTCTCTATCCTCCTGGGGTCTCTAAGACAGTCTTGACTTCAATTTTAAAATTTTATATTGTGGGCTTTCACAGATACACACAATGGCCTTTCTTAGCTTCCATGGAGGGACACCTCTGCCACAAACCTGGCCTCTGTTTTTCCTTTCTTGACTCTGAAGTCAGAATCACAAGACCGAGGCTGCTTTTGGGGCTTGAATCATGCCACATATGTTCAATTACATCTTCACCTTCTCTCTATTTTTGATTGATTGCTTCACTGATAAAGCTTTTTTGCTATGTAATCTTCTTTGTGACCAGACTGGCCTTGAGCTCAGAGATCTTCATGCCTCTACCTTCTCAATGCTGGGATAAAAATTGCATACCACCATATCTAAATATAAGATTTTCTTTAATTCTTTTTTATTATAGATCCTTATAAACATGGCCACTATGCATCAAAACCTAGATTAAAAGTTTGTGCTTTTCCAGATCAAACTCAAGTCTGATACAACATCAAAATCAAGAATAAAAGGCTATGTCTTCTAGATGCAGTATCCAGGAACCAGGCAAGTTGTCTTCCTGCCTGAAGATTATATCAGTCCTGACCTCTATTTGTGGATTGTAGTTCATTACAATTATAGCCAAGTTGACAACCAAGAATAGCCATCACAATCTACTCCTCAACTTAACAAAAATCATCTTTCCTTATGTTCCCATGAATACAATGGCAAGGTCAGAATAGCGTTTAACAGGATATAAACTTCTGTCAGACAATAACAAATGCATTGTAAATTTAGGATAGCTGGGAATGTCCCTTGGGGAACATTCTTTTCAAAAGATAAAAGCTTAGCTGAGTGGGATCTTGTCTCAAGATCTCCAATCTTTTAATTCCATTGAATATCTTTAATATGCTTATCTCCAAGAAAAAATAATTTAGCTCAATTATACTTCCTGTTGATCTTTTAATCCTCGAACCAAACCTTTTGTGATGTTTGTTTCTCAGTTTGCTATACTTGACCAAAACCTTGTTCATAGGAGTCAAATATGGGGCAGAGTATATACTAGGCAATTCTCAGATGTCCTTTGTTGATGTAATTAATCTCAATCTCTTTACCTTAGCCTCAAGAAAATTCTTCAGACGAGGTAAAACAGCCATATTCTTCACCAATGTATCACAAGATTGTTCTGTGTAGGGAGCCATTCTGAGCTATACAAAATGCCCAGCCCTAAGGTGGCTGCTGCAAGATCATGAGATTGCTGGACAAAAGCCTTTCCCATGAACCAATGGCACAGGAAGATTCTGAGAAAAATCGCAAGATGTTTCAGCCTGTGCAAACACCAGATAGCCTGTGCAAACACCAGAAGTCTCCACCATGACCATTTCACTTCCTGCTATCTCTGCTGGAATACCCTCGCCCCTCCCTCCTTTGTGTTTCACAAATGCCATTACCCCTATCGGAATGCCTTATAAGCTCTAACGCTCACTCCTATAAACAAAACCTTGAGAACAGAACCTTGCTTGGTCTCCTTCTTTTCTCCCCCCTTGACCCTCAGGTAGCACCTCTTCAGGACCCTGATAACTGGACCCGCTGGTCGGGTCAGTTCTCCAGGCAACATTCTGTAATTCTTGTCCTCTGAATCCTCTGGTGCCAGGCCCCAAGAGATCACATCACCATCAGTACAACTGCATTTCATACTTCTTCTAGTATGGCACATTAAACTCTACTTAAAGCATTTCATGTCTTTTTAAATCCAAAGTATCAAAAGTTACATTCCTACAAATGGAAGCATGGTCAGGCCTCACTCTGGGCACCAACTTCTATCTTTTGGGAATTTTACTGGTGTAAAGAAACACTATGACCAAGGCAACTCTTAGAAAACATTCTATCTAGGGCTAGCTTACACTTTCAGTGGATTCATCCATTACCAACATGATGTGAAGAATGAAAGCATCTAGGTAGATATAGGGCTGAAAAAGAAATTGAACCAAGAGTTCTACATTTTGTCTTGCTAGCAATAAATTGGAGAATGGATGTGTTTTACACTGGGCATCTCTTCTGCATTTAAACACAAAGTCTGTTTCCTCAGTAATACACTTCCTCTAACAAAGCCACATCTACTCCAGTGAGGCCACACCTCCTAATAAGGCCACTCCCTATTTGACAGAAGTTTAAACACATGATTCAATGGGGGCCATACATATTGAAACCACCACAAGATACCATTTCATTAACATTAGAGTAGTTAAAGTCTAAATAGTAGATACAAATGTGGTTAGTGATTGAGTAGAAGCAATAATGTGTGAACACTATGATTCATTAGGAAAATAAAACAATTCCACCACTTTCAGCCAAATGTGAAGCAAGTGTTTATTACTTATTACATATGGACTAAGAGATGAACTTTACCCAGGACCATGCACAGAAATTTCCCAGATGAAATGGCCTCAAGGCACATGTTTCAAGGACTAATAAGGAAAACTCACTTGTCACTATACTTCCCCATGAGGCTTTGTAATTTTTCATGACTGCTATTACCTCAATTCCAGGAAGATACTTGGTTCCTGATCAGGGAGGACTTACAGGTTGACTTTTGGGCATTGCATTACCCCCTGAACTTGCATACATAGTGGGCCAAATCTTTGACACTATGATGGATATTTTTAGATTTAATAATTATCAGAGTTATTATCTAGTAGTAGCATGGAAATAAACTGGTTACCATTTATTTATTTTATCTGGGTTCCCCATTTTCTAAGATTTGTGAGTACAGCCAGATTATAGTCCAAAATAGTTTGTAGTAAAATAATAATTTTTAAAAGCTGTATAACATGTTTTGTTCATAACAATGTAGGTTAAGTGTTCTTTCATAGTTGTAGAACTATTTATGTCAGGGAGTTTCCTTTGACTTAACATTTCATTATGTTAATGGAAACAATGGGCTAATTATTCTCTTTTATAATTATTTTCAGCTTATAGTAGAATATTTCTATCAGGACACAAGAAGGCTGAAAGGCTAGTTAAATGTTAGCCAATAGGATATTTATCTGAAAAAAAATGAATAAACTGATTCAGCTGAAAGACAGGAACCAATAGCATTAGCTGGATTGGTTTATATCAGCATGTCCACAGCTCAGTAGCTTGTAGTCAGATGGTGATTCCTGGATGGAGTCACTCAGCCAAGTGAAAAATCTTTTGTAACAAACATAGACTATGGCCAGAAATTAAACTTTCCAAGTAACTGGTAATGTTGAGGAGAAATAGGAATAAGTGAAAAATCCCATTTTTTAGGAAGACAGGTGCAGAAATTTAGGCTGTACATATATGGAGTCTGACCTGTGGTAGGTTTACAAGTGTATATCTCAAAGATAACCAAAGAAAATTTAAAATCTTTAACTTGTGAATGAATAGTAAACAGTCAGTGCACTATCAAATTTCAAACATCTGAAATCTCAGGGCAATAACAGCATAAAATGGGAAAGAATTTGAACCATTTGAATTTAATTTTCTATATACTTAATCCTTTACATATCTCAGAATAAAATTTTTGTCTAATAATTTACTAAATTATGAGTACTTATGATTGAGAGCAGTCATTATAAAGCATTTTTCTTCAGTTGAATATTATGCCTAAATCCTGTGTATCTCTTAACCTGAAGCCTGTGAGCAAGCCAAACCTGTTTGCACTTTTCAAATAAGAAACCTTGTCACTTGAATTAATTAGTGAATTGATTAATTAACTAATACAGTGGTTGATTGCCTTTGGGAAGAGCTAGTTGCTTGTTTCCTAGCTGGCAAGATACAGTTAGCTTAGCCATCTGTGTAATCAGAGACCTGAGAAGGAAAAAAAAAATAACCTAATTGGCCTATGCATGAATTAAAATGAGAGAGAACAGTCCATAGCCCACTATCTACAGTTGTCTCAGGTTCTGGTGGTCTCCCTGGTATGCCAAGAAGAGGCAGTCTTTGACCATCAGGCCTAAAAGATGGGTGGCTTTTCTATGGAAGAAACTAACATTACCTTGTCTAGGCAAAGTAGAACAAACAACTGTCAGGTATTCTGCTTTTACACAGTTTGGTGGAGGGCCTACCATTCAGGCATTGTGATAGTCTAGCCAAGTGGTTGACTTTACTAGATAATCCATATGGAGTCATGTATTGCTGTGTCTATTATCTCTTAAAGAACCTTGGGGGCACTCATATGATTTGGGAGTCTCTCTTTGGCATAGTAAGTTTAAACATCTTAAATGCTATATTCAGATGATCTCTGACAGTTTTGAGAGCTAGTACCTGTCAATCATATATCAGTTAAACAATACTTTATTTAGGATGAATATAAATATAATTTTGTACATATTATATAATTTGATCACTTATAAGGTGACTGATTATCAATTTACATTTTTGTAAAATTATTTTTACAGTTTGTAGTAATGTAGCAGCTTACCAAAGACTAGAACTTTATGTTTTATCCCTGTTACATTTACCTTTTAAAATTAACAGGTTTAAACTGGAGCTCACTTAGTATCAAAATAAAACTTATTAATACATAAATTCATAACAGCTGGGACTTATTTGACCTTTATATTATGTATTATTATATAGTATAACAGTTTCTTCTATGACTCAGTTTGCAAAAATATTTATGTGTTAATAATGCTAGCAAAAGGAAGGTTAGACAGATTTCTTTAAATCTCTGTTATCTTGAATTGACCTCAAGTAAGTAAAGATATATTTTTTAAGCCAGTGATTTTCACTCTTTTCTATGAGTAAAGACTTAGAGCACAACCATCATTTTCATAAGCAAAGCCCAAGTTGTATTAGTGGAAGCAAGTTAGCTTCTTTAAAACAAATTCCAAATCACTTATATTTATGTTTGAAAATTTGGCTGTCAACAAATTATGTCCTTATTTCAGAACAAACAGAGGTGTAGTTTTAATATCTTATTGACAAGCATTATTTCATAGTCAATATTTTTTTATAAATGCAGCTTTTTACATAGAAAAGAATTTATGTAAATCATGTGGGGTCTTAGTTAAGATAGCAATGAAAACATGCCATTCTCCTTTGTACCTTTGTTTGTTTGTTTGTTTCCTTCCTTCATTCCATCTTCCTCCTCTTCCTCCTTATTCTTCATGTTCTTCTGCTTTTTCTTTGGCTTTTTAAAATCCACAGCAGAGGTGACTGCCGATAATGTGGCCACAGTTAATCAAGATGCTGGTGAAGCTACGGCTCCACCTTCACTTTCTCATGTTTAAGATGATGACCAGTTATGGCAGAACAAAATTCACAATTATGCCATATAATTTAAGATTACCTAAGTAGAGACTTTTAATCATCCACACCAGATTGTGAGAATTAAGTTAACCCTTTGCTATAAATATTATATATTTTAATTTTATCCATTAATTTATAATTTAAAAATCATTTTAATTTTTGTCCTTGGATTTTTAAAACATGCCTCAGTCTTAAAAATAGTGAGTCACATCCCAATTGCCAACCCAGCAGTAAAGTAGAGCCACATAATAGTGTTTTAATATTATCAATAAATAAATAATAATTCAATTCTTATTATATTAAATTTTGTGGCCAGGAAACTCAGAGGTGAACTATGAGCCCAGACAGCTGATGGCAGGATAAGGATACAGCATTTATTCATGCATTTGATACCCGCTATAAACAAGCATGATGTAGCCACATATATTTATATACACAAAACAGATAGCAAGATGTATAGGCATAGAAGTTATGCATTCATTCATATGACAGAGTTTGGAGTTGCAGCTTTCGCTGATGGAGCTATGTTACCATCATGAATTCTGGGGCTCATGCTGCCAGACATACAGGTTTGGACAAATCTAGGCTGAAGGAGGAGCTACATGTGTGGTTACACAATATGGTCACTAGTCAGAAAACCCAAAGACAGATAAGATACATAAAGCAAGACAATGTCCCCAATGGAGGAACTAGAGAAAGGACCAAAGGAGCTGAAGGAGCTTGCAGCCCCATAGGAAGAACAAAAATATGAGCTCCCAGAGCTCCCAGGGACTAAACCACCAACCAAAGTGTACACATGGAGGGACCCATGACTCTATCTTCACATGTAGCAGAGGATGGCCTTGTTGGACATCAAAGGGAGGAGAGGCTGTTGGTCCTGAAAATGCTCGATGCCCCGGTATAGGGGAATGCCAGGACAGGGAAGTAGGAGTGAGTGGGTTGGTGAACAGGGGCAGGGAGAATGGGATTGGGTGTTCTTGGAGGGAAAACCAGGAAAAGAGATAAGATTTGAAATGTAAATAAAGAAAATATCTAATAAAAAAGACAACATTATTCAACAGTATTTTCTTATATATTCCAGGTGCTTGGAATCCAATCAAAGGCCAGTATTCTGAGTTTTGATCAGCTCCCAAAATCCATATTGAGCCTATCCAAAGCATAAGCTTTGTCTCTCAAGCTCATGGAATACCCCGGAAGGTATCTAAACACTGGAACCTTGATGATTACACCAAAGTGCTGGGCCACTCTGAATTCTCATTGTGCCAGTGTTACCAGTGCATCTCCTTGGTGCAAATGAAGACCAGAAAATAACTGATAATTCTGGCTGAACCTTAATTACCCAGAAAACTGGTGGACTGCAGGGTGTCTCCCAATTTCTCAAATGTGGTAATACTTGTTTCATCATATCCTCCCCATTCATGAGACAGTATGCTGCATAAAAATACAAAAATCAAGAGCAAGCTACCTAAAAGTGCTTGCTGTTTTTTTTTTCCAATTGTGTTGTTCCTGATAGAAGTCTTCAGTAGCCCATGTCTCATGTATCCCACACTGAAGAGCAAATTTGGGGTAGAATGATGTCACTGAGACTTCCCTCTATTATTCCTATGATTCCCCAGAAAGACCAACTCCACCATTTTGGGACAAATTTAAAGCAAACATTTATTAAATATTAAATACTGAGCAAGAGATGGAATTTGGCCAGCACCATTCCCTGGAATTTCTCAGCTGTAATGGCCATGAGGCACATATTGCAGGGCCTTGTTAGGACAAGGCTTCTTATTTTCCCTTAATGATTTCTGTGGGCACTCTTCTTTTGTATGCCTCAGCATAAATTTTGAGACAAATTTATTTATGCCTACAAAGTATGGTCCTTAGGTTTTTCTTTTCTTTATTTCGTTGTTGTTGTTGTTGTTGTTGTTTTGTTTTGTTTTTTTGAGACGGGGTTTCTCTGTGTAGCCATGGCTGTCCTGGAACTCACTCTGTAGACCAGGCTGGCCTTGAACTCAGAAATCTGTCTGCCTCTGCCTGCGGAGTGCTGGGATTACAGGCGTGCGCCACCACGCCCGGCCCGGTCCTTCAGTTTTAACCAGAAAAATATCATTTGTATAATTTTTAGGATGATCTTTTTCACAATAGGGATTTCTTCCTATTTGTGAGCATGAAAGGTCTCCATTTACTGACACACCTTTAAATTTCTCTGTTTGGTGGCATAACATTTTCATTGTAGATTTTTTTCAATACCTTCGTAGGTTTTATTTCCAGTCTTTGTATTTGCTCCATTTTTCATTGTTTTGACATGTAAGAAAGCTGCTGGTGTGTGTGTGTATGTGTGTGTGTGTGTGTGTGTGTGTGTGTGTGTGTGTGTGTGTTAATTTTTAATTATGGCACTCTGTTGAAATTATCAGATCTAGCATATGTTTGTGCCCAATAATATTATCATATGCTTTCCGATTTGTGTGATGGATAATTTTTATGTACACACACACACACACACACACACACACACACACACACACACACACACACATTTTGATCATTTTTTTTTATTTCCAGAATGGAGCAAACTTGGTCATAAAGTATCATTATATTGATATAATCTTGAATTTGTTTTACCAGTATTCTATTGGTAACTTTTCCATCTACATACAATAGGAAGATCTGTCTGAAGTTTTCTTTTTCTGTGGTTTTCTTTATCGAATTGTTCATATTAGGGCAATGCTGGATTCATATAAAACTAATCTGGAATCCTTCCATTCTTTTAATTTTATGAAATAAAAAATCATTTATAGTTAGTTGAAATTTTGTTAGAATTTTTGGTGAATTATTCTGGCACTTGGCTTTTTAAAGGTGAGAGGCTTGCTGAATTTTCCCTTTGATTTTATTATGAATTATTGTCTTTTAAATTATTTATTCTTTGTTGATTTAATTTTGATATATTTTATCAAACTAGAAAATTTCTCACTAAAATAATGAATTTAATTGCGGGTTATTTATGTTTGAAGGCATGTTCCTATGACTTACACAAGTCAGTAGCCCTTGTTCTAAGGCCTTGATTTTAATACCAACATTTATTAATTTGTTTTCTTTCTCTTTCTTTTACCTAGCTTGGCAAAATTTTGTCAGAAATGATAAACTTTTCAAAGATCAGCTGTTTATATAAGTCACTCTTCACATGTTCCTTTTTTCTTTTTGCATTTTTTACAGAAAAGTGAAGTAAAAACACTTTATGATAAAATTAAATATTTACATGGAAAAGATTTCAGATAAACACATTAAAATTGACAATTTTCATGGAAAGTTAGAGAGAACATAGTAGACATGTAAATCATCATTGAATTAATTGAATAGAAACATTTTATGATAGAATTAAAGATTTACATGGAAAATATTTCTGATAAAATTGTAGAAAAATGTAGAAAAACACGTTAGAATTGAAGACTATCATGAAAAATTTTATATAGATATAATAATGGTAGGCTAAACGTATTCCTAAATTGATTGAAAGTGGAATTATAAACATTTTTTGATAAACTTGAAGATTTAGATGGAAAATATTTCTGATGAAATTGAAGAAATATACAGAAAAACATGTTAAAATTAAAGATTATCATGGAAATTATACAGAAAAAATGATAGGCATAAAGATAATTCTAAGTTGATTGAAGGTAGAGTTATAAACATTTTCAGATAA
>BDUI01000141.1:268447-285185 GCA_002335545.1 Apodemus speciosus
TCCAGTCTGTTTGGAGTTCTTAAGGCTTCTTGTATGTTCATGGGCATCTCTTTCTCTAGGTTAGGGAAGTTTTCTACAATTTTGTTGAAGATATTTACTGGGCCTTTAAGATGTAAATCCTTGCTCTCATCTATACCTATAATCCTTAGGTTTGATCTTCTCATTGAGTCCTGTAGTTCCTGGATTTTTTGGGTTGCTAGCTTTATGCATTTTGCATTTTCTTTGACTGTTGAATCAATGTTTTCTATGGTATCTTCAGCACCTGAGGTTCTTTCTTCTATCTTTTGTATTCTATTGTTGATGCTTGCATCTATGACTCCTGAATTCTTTCCAAGGTTTTTTTTATCTCCAGAGATGTCTCACTTTGTGATTTCTTTATTGTTTCTACTTCCACTTTTAGATCCTGAATGGTTTTGTTCAGTTCCTTTACTTGATTGTTTGTGTTTTCCTGTAATTCTTTAAGGAATTTTTGTGTTTCTTTTTTAACGACTTCTGCCTTTTGACCCATGATATCCTGTATTTCTTTAAGGGATTTTTGTGTTTCCTCTTTAAGGGCCTTAACTGTTGACTGATGTTCTCCTGTATTTCTTTAAGGGAGTTATTTCAGTCTTTCTTGAAGCCTTCTATCAGCATCATGAGATACGATTTTTAAACCCAAACCTTGTTTTTCCGGTGTGTTGGGGTATCCGGGACTTTCTCTGGTGGGAGAACTGTGTTCTGATGTTGCCATGTGAACATGGTTTCTGTTGGTAGGGTTCTTGTGCTTACCTTTCATCCTTAAGGTTATCTTTGGTGCTAGCTGGTATTGTTGTCTCTGACTGGAGTTTGTTCCTCCTGTGCGCCTGTAAGCCTGTGTCCTTACTCCTCTGAGCTCAAAAGTGAAAGCACTGCTGGGAGATCTCTCTCTCCTGGCTGGCTATGTACAGAAGACTGTTGAGTTTCCTGGCTCCCTGGTGCAAATGGTGACAGCAAGACTTCCATCCCAGCTGTTCCACTGATCTTATGCCCTGTGAGCTCCCAGTTGGTCCCCTCCAGAGAGAAGGTGGAGATCTCAACTCTATGCTCAGAAGTAAAAATGCTGCTGCAAGATCACTCTCTCCTGATGGGCTGTGCACAGAAGGCTGTGGAGTCTCTGGGCTTCCTGGTGCACATGGTGGCAGGAAGACTTCTGTCCCAGCTGCTCCACTGGTCTTATGCCCTGTGTGCTCCTAGCTGGTCCCCTCCAGAGAGAAGGTGGAGATCTCACCTCTGTGCTTAGAAGTGAAAGCACTCCTGAGAGATTACTCTCTCCTGGCTGGCTGTGCACAGAAGGGTGTGGAGTCTTCTGGCTCCCTTGTGCCAATGGCAACAGGAAGATTTCAGTCCCAGCTCTTCCACTGATCTTATGCCCAGTGTGCTCCTAGCTGGTCCCCTCCAGGGAGAAGGTGGAGATCTCACCTCTATGCTCAGAAGTGAAAGCACTGCTGGGAGATCACTCTTTCCTGGTGGACTATGCACGGAAGGCTGTGGAGATTCCTGACTCCCTGGTGCAAATGGCAGCAGGAAGACTTCAGTCCCAGCTACTCCACTGATCTTATCTCTTCATATGTTCATTTTTGGCATTTTTTTAAATTTTCTATATTCTTTGTTTACATTCCAAAAGTTTTCCCCTTTCCCAGTTCCCCCCTCACCATATGTCCCATAAGTCCTCTTCCCTCCACCCATTCCCTAATCACTCCCCCACCATTTCTCTGTTCTGGTACTCTCCTACAATACTGGATCCAGTTTTTTCTCTTTTGGGGACCAGGATCCTCTCCTTCCTTCTTCTTGGTAATCTTTTGATTTGCTAATTGTGCCTTGAGTATTGAGAGCTTCAGGGCTAATTAATATCCACTTGTCAGTGATTTCATTTCATGTGTATTCTTTTGTGATTGGGTTAGCTCACTTAGGATAATATTTTCCAGTCCCAACCATTTGCCTACAAATTTCATGAATTCATTATTTTTAATTGCTGAGTAGTATTCCATTGTATAAATATATCACATTTTCTGTATCCATTCCTCCTTTGAGGGACATCTGGGCTCTTTCCAACTTCTGGCTATTATAAATAAGGCTGCTATGAACATAGTGGAGCCTGTGTCTTTATTGCATGCAGGGGAATCCTCTGGGTATATGCACAGGAGTGGTATGACAGGGTCCTCTGGAAGTGGCATGACCAATTTTCTGAGGAACTGCCAGACTGATTTCCAGAGCGGTTGTACCATCTTGCAATCCCAACAGTGGAGGAGTGTTCCTCTTTCTCCACATCTTCACCAACACCTGTTGTCTCTTGAGTTTTTAATCTTAGCCATTCTGACTAGTGTGAGGTGAAATCTCAGGGTTGTTTTGATTTGCATTTCCCTGATGACTAGTGATGTTGAACATCTCTTAAGGTCCTCATAAATTTACAAAGTTTCTGTAAAGCAAAGGACACGGTCAGAAGGACAAAACAGCAACCAACTAATTGAGAAAAGATCTTCACCAACCCCACATCTGACAGAGGGCTAATATCCAATATATACAAAGAACTCAAGAAATTAGATGCCAGAGAACCAAATAAACCTATTAAAATGGGGTACAGAGCTAAACAAAGAAGTTTCCCCTGAAGAAATTTGGATGGCTGAGAAGCACCTTAAGAGATGTTCAACATCATTAGTCATACATTCTTAAAATCTATTTTATTAACTTTAGCCCTGGTTGAAATTATTTCATTTCATCTACTATTCCTTAAATTACTTTGTTCATTTTTGTGTGTGAAGGTATGAAGTTACATTGACATATTAATTACAGACCACTCTGAAAACTCTGATATCAAGTAACAATTTTGAAATATTTTTAAAGTATAATATACTAAATGTCACATTATGTAGACTGAACAGGTTGTAATTATATGCTTAAAAATATCTATATCTTCACTCTTTGCAGATGATATGATAGTATATTTAAGTGACCTGAAAAACTCCACCAGAGAGATCCTACAGCTAATAAACAACTCCAGCAAAGTGGCCAGATATAAAATTAACTCAAACAAGTCGGTATAAATGGGGTGAAAAAAATTAGGGAAATGTACCCTTCACAATATTAACAAACAATATAAAATACCTTGGGTGTGACTCTAACCAAACAAGTAAATTATCTGTATGACAAGAACTTCAAGTCTCTGAAGAAAGAAATCAAAGATGACCCCAGAAGATGGAAAGATCTCTCATGCTCATTTATTGGCAGGATTAATATAGTAAAAATGGCCATCTCACCAAAAGCAATCTACAGATTCAATGGAGTCCCAATCAAAACTCCAACTCAATTCTTCATAGAGTTCAAAAGACCAATTCTCAAATTCATTTGGAATAACAAAAAACCCATTATAGTGAAAACTATTCTCCATAATAAAAGAACTTCTGGGGTAATTGCCATCCATGACCACAAGCTGTATTACAGAGCAATAGTGACAAAAACTGCATTGCATTGCTACAGTGACAAACAGGAAGATCAATGGAATAGAATTGATGAAACAGAAATGAACCCACACACATGTATGTTCACTTGATCTTTGATAAAGAGCTAAAACCATCCAGGGGAAAAAAAGATATCTTTTTCAGCAAGTGGTGCCTGTTCAACTGACATTCAACATATAGAAGAATGCAAATTGATCCATTCTTATCTCCATATACAAAGCTCAAGTCCAAGTGGATCAAGGACCTCCATATAAAACAAGAGAAACTGAACCATTTAATTATCAAACTAATAGAAGAGAAAGTGGGGGAAAGCTTCAAACACATGGGCACAGGAGAAAAGTTCCTGAACAGAACACCAATGGCTTATGTTCTAAGATCAAGAATCAACAAATGGGACCTCATAAAATTGTAAAGGTTCTATAAGGCAAGGGGCACTGTCAATAGGATAAAATGTCAACCAACAGATTGGGAAAAGATCTTTACCAATCCTATATCTAATAGAGGGCTAAATCCCAAATATACAAAGAACTCAAGGAGTTTGACTCCAGAGAACCAAATAGTGAAAGTCAAATGACCAAGAAGCACTTAAAGAAATGTTCAACATCCTTAGTCATCAGGGAAATGCAAATCAAAACAACCCTGAGATTTTACCTCATAGAATTGCTAAGATCAAAATCTCAGGTGACAACAGATGGTGGTAAGGATGTGAAGAAAGGAACTCATTGCTGATGGAATTGCAAGCTGGAACTAATACTCTGGAAATCAACTTGGTGATTCCTCAGAAGTTTGAACCTGAGGACAAGACATATACCCAGAAGATGCTCCCACATATAATAGGGATATATGCTCCACTATGTTCATAGTAGCCATATTTATAATAGCCAGAAGATGGAAAGAACCTATATGTCCCTCAACAGACGAATGGATACAGAAAATGTGGTACATTTCCACAACAGAATACTACTCAGTTAATAAAAATGATGACTTCATGAAATTCACAGGCAAATGGATGGAACTTGAAAATCATCCTGTGTGAAGAACCTCAGTCACAAAAGAACTCACAGATAAGTGGATATTAGCCATATCATATACAGTCACCAAATCTGGATGCTATTGTGGCATCCTGGCAAGTTCTTTCTGAAGGGAGCCTTATGTGACTGTGTCCTGAAATGTTCTGCCAGAGCCTGGCAAATACAGAGATGGATGCTTGCATCCAACCATTGGACTGAGCGCCAAGTCTCCAACTGAAGAGGTGAAGAAGAGACTGAAGGAGGTGATGTGGTTTGCAGCCCCATGGAAGAAGCAACAGTGTCAACTGGCCAGAACCCCCAGAACTCTCTAGGACTGGACCATCAATCAAAGAGTATACATGGAAGGCCCCATGTCTCCGGCCACATATGTGGCAGAGGATTGCCTTGTTGGCATCAGTGGGAGGAAAGACCCTTGGGCATGAGGGTGTTCAATGTCCCAGTGTAGTGGAATGCCAAGGAGGGAAAATAGGAGTAGGTGGGTAGGTGGAGGTAGCACCCTCATAGAGGCAGGGGTAGTGGATTCGGACAGGGGGGTTTCTAACAGCAGACCTGGAAAGGGAAAAACATTTGAAATCTAAAAAAATCCAATAAAATAAATAAATGTAAAAATGAAAAAATATTTATATCTGTATCTGTATCCATAAGCATGTCCATATCCATATGTATATCTACATCCACATCCTTATCCATATCTATATCTATAATATCTATATATCTATGTATATATTTTCTATACATATACCTGTGTATGTAACAACAGTCAATTAAAAGAGATGCCATGAATTGGAAGGAGAACAAGGAGGGATACATGGAAAGAATTGAAGGCTGAAAGGTCATATTATTCATAATCTCAAAATAAAATAAATAATGTCAGATTTTGTATTTAGGTTCTTAGCTCTATGAATATCTACAGAGAACCGCTTTCATTGTGCCTGCCTTCATTCAATTTCAAGAACTCCCTAATACTCCTTTTTTGATTTTTTCTTTGATTTGTCTGTCATTCAATACACTTTTTTTTTAGTACTCATGAGTTTGTTTACGTTCAATATGCTTGTTTTCTCTTGACACTTAAATTTATTTCACTGTGGTCCAAAAGAATTCAAGAAGGTATTTAGTTTTACTATATTGATTAAAATTTTATTTGTTTTATACATATCATTAGTTTTGAAGAAAACCCCATGAACTTCTCATGAGTATGCTATTTCTTTAATTTCATAAGGACATATTGAAGAGGTATCTGTTAGTTCCATTGAATGTGTGATGTCATGTAACTCTGATATTTTTTTAATTTTATTTTTCCAGATAATCTGTATATTAGTAAAGATGAAACACTATAAGTACCTAGTATCAATATGTTGGGGTTAACTTGTAGACTTACATCTATTAGTATTTCATTTATGAAAATTGGTCAACAGCATTTGCTGTGCATATATAAAATTGTAATATCTTTTTGTGACATGATTCATTTAATGAGTTTTATTATTTCCTCTTACTAATATTCCTTTGTCCCATATAGGAATAATGATGCTGACTTGATTTTTAGTTCCATTTCCTAAGAAAATATTTTTCTTTCTCTTACTCTAAGATGTTACCTATTATCAATGATGAGTTGGATTTCTTGGAGGTTGCAAAATTTCGGATCCCTCTTTCTAATAAATTCTGCTAGCCTGTGTCATTTTATAGTTATAACACAGTTATCAATATCTTAATTTTAATTATTTTTCCTACTTTGAAATTATTTTTAGAATCCTTTTGATTATCTCTTCCAGCTTTGTGAGATTCCATGGACTTTGGGTGACTTTATTTAACCTAAGATGTTTTCAGGTTCCCAGTAAGACTGAAGTAGATCCGGCTTAGTAGTCATAAACCATTTTAATCTGCTTTTCATTATACAAGGAAGTTGTTTCACCCCGTATTTTAAAATTTACTTTTAGTGGAAATACTAACACAGAATTAGCAGTTGTCATTTTCTAGGTTGTGGAATACATTTATCTGGGTCCTTTTGCCTTTAAAATTTTATGTCAAATAATCAGACTTATTCTGCTTATGCTGCAACCAGTGTGGATTAGGTACTTAAACCCAAGATAAACATTGCAAGGTAATAAGTAAAGAAAATCATATAAACACACACAAAATAATTCTGGGATAAGGTGGATATCTCTAAGACTCAATGTATATAAACTCAGTGTACTTATTAATTACATCAAGAGAGATGCTTAGCTAGTCTAAATAGGAGATCTCAGACAGTAAACGCCATAAGAAAGAATCTGCATATATTATGCATTTGCACTCAGTGATCAATTATTCTTAAGGACTCTCATTTGAAATCTTGAGAACACATTTGCCATCTCTCCTGAGCCTGGTCTATCTGAGTAATGGCTTAGCCAGTTTACCATGCATGAAAAAGAATTGTAGTCTTCAAAAGGCAATTCTCATATCAAAATACACATCCACTCAAGACACTCCCTCACAGACGACTTCATATGCTCTCTACAATACATAGTATTAATATTAATATTCTTTTCTCATTGTATGCTGTGTTCTGCATGGTTCTTATACTTGGCAGATTACTTTTTCGCTATGTTCGGAAATTTTTCTTCTATGATTTACTGAAAATATATCCTAGACCTCATATGTTTTTCTTCTCCTATGCTATAATGCAAATTTGGAGTTTCATTGATGTCTCAGAAACCTCTCCAGTTTTCTTTGTAGTTTTAATTCATGGATAGCTTCTTCTGAGTAATCTAACTCCTCTATCTTGTCTTCATTCCCTCGATATTCTATGTGATCCACACTATTACTAAGGATTTACACTGGAATTTCTATTTGACTTAATTAGTTTTTCTTTTCCAACATGATTTCCATTTGTATTTACTTCAGTAATTCTATTTGTTCAGTAAAATATACTTTAAAAGTTTGTATTGTTATTCTTGTATAATTCATCATTTTTCTCTTTGAATGTATATTCATGTCTTCTTTGGGTTCTTTGAACATAACTTCAATATTATTTTGAAATATTTTTCTCGACTTTTTATAGATACTTTTCATCAGGTACCACTTTGATGGAAAGAATTAATTAATAAACTAATGGTGAATATCTAAGGAGAACAAGTGACTTATACTTTGTTTCTTTATTACACTTGTTACTTCATGTAAAAAGGTGAAAGTGTGCTGTATAAGTCTAAAAGAGTAAAATTAAATCATTATGAAGCTTTCTTACACAAGTACCAGGATGAATTGTGGAACTCAATGACAAGAGCAGAAGGTACAAAGTTTGAAAGCCAGTAGAGCCCTTATTCACTGCTAGTGGCAGCAAGTATTTTAATGGTATCCATTTTAGAGTTAGTAGAACATTTTCAAACAGCTTATCATTCTGCTTCACTTTGTTACTGCATCAACCCATAGAAATATTAAAGCATGGTAGAAACATTCATATTTCTTATGACAAAAATATGTGTATAGTAATAAAGGAACTATATGATGTCTTCATAAAGATGCCCTGCACAGACTAGAAAGGATCAAATGCATTTACACCCAAACATATAAGTGGGCTCTAAAATCAACTTGGTGGGTATTTTATTTTTTTGTTTATTCACCAAGTATGTGAATGTTATTGTAAAGATGGAATGTAGTTTCAAGCAACAAAGCAGATAGATGACTGGATCCAGGCATTACAGGAAGACACAATGTTCAAATTAAAATGTACAGTGGTAGAATCTATCTTTCCATTTTATTAAATATCTGTGTTTGTATGTTCACATATTAAAAATTGTTTTTATATAAATTATATGTGTGTTCACTTGCAAGCCTGTTTTCTGCTCACTAAATGTGTTTTAAATTTATAACAAAAATATAATTGTGAAAATGCTATTAATACCAAACCTATATTAGAATACCTGTACAAATGATTACTAATAGAACTATGGTTATCAAAACAGAATCCCGTGGCATAATTACTGTTTTTTTTTCTGTTTCCATGTGAAGTATGAACATTTCTAAGACAATGTCAATATTTGGTGTGAAGATCTGCAACCTGTGTCAGAAAACAAAAACAAAAACAAAAAGCACAAAAACAAAAACAAAACAAAACAAAACCACTGATTGGGAATCATAGATCTATGTAAGGACCTCTAACCATGTAAACAATAACTAAAATTATCATGCATCAATGAAAATTAAATGTGGAACAGAAAATCAAGAGTTAAATCAAAAACTTAATTGTCTGTTGGGCATAACAACAGGAGAGCATCAAGTATGGAGAAAATATAAAGATGAGAGAGCTACCAGAACTCGATTATTTAGGGGACAGAGTTGATTTGAGTGTCGACTCATACAGGAGCTGACCCTGTTTCCAGTCTTCACAGGATAGAGAAAATATTCTTCTATCCACATTGCTACTCTTCATACATGAATAATTCTATCATTGTGGGACTCAGTAGATCTAGACCTCTCTATGAAACAGTGCACATCAGTAGTGGTGAGATGGTGAGTGACTGCATGTTGAGGTCTTTATCTCCAGAAGATACACAGTGATGGTAGCTGTGTCCCCATAGCTTGGCACAGGGAATCTGTAAATAGCATGCAAATGCATGCAGTAGAGGCCAGAATAGGGTAGACTTCCCCTTGAATTGCTTATTCAGGTGGACAATTTGCAGTAGGATTTGAGATATGCTGATACACATTTCTATCTGTGATCTGAGAGAAGACTATAAGGAAGACAAAGGGCAAACCATACCACAGCATCATGCCACACTCAGAGACTTTACTACCAATGTGTTTCCATTCATGATTGATTCTTCTCCATACTCATTCTTTGTGATGATAATCAGCTCCCACACACTTAGGAGGATGGAAGATGACTTATGCCCAGGTATCTCTCAGGAGGCAGAACATGGCAAGAAAGATGACAGTCTTTTTGAGGAGTTTTCCAGGATAGATACATGGTCCAGTGAATATGAACATTTGAGGTCTCTGAAGTCTTCTGGGAAGAATCACAGCACCTTCTGGTGACTTCATTGCTATTGGAGATGGGAGATTTTATTCATTCGACTACCCCTTACCTATTTTATTAAGTAGCACAGCATTTTTCCCCAGGCTGATTCATGAACATCACTTTCTCTTCTTTATTTTGGTTTATATGAATTTTCTAAGTTTTGAAAAATTATTCTTATGTTTTTCTAGATTTAAGACTTAGGTGTTTTTTGAAGGTCTTATAGAATTCTGCACTAAAACCATCTTGTCCTGGGGATTCTTTTCTTGGAAGACTTTTAATAACTGCTTTTATTTCCTTAGGGTTTATGGGACTTTAGAAATGGTTTTTCTGATCCTGATTTAACTTTCTTTCTTGGTATCTGTCTAGAAAATCATCCATTACATTTAGATTTTCCAGTTTTGTTGAGGATAGTTTTTTTTTTTAGTAGAATCTGATAATTTTTTTAAAAAAAAACTACTTCAGTTTCTGTTGTTACGTCTCCATTGTCATTTCTGATTTTCTTAATTTGGATACTGAACTCTGGTGCCTTCTGGTCAGTCTGGCTAAGGGTTTATCTACCTTGTTGATTTTCTCAAACAACCAGCTCCTGGTTTTGTCGATTCTTTGTATAGTTCTCTATTTGGTTGATTTAAGACCTGAGTTTGATTATTTTCTTCCATCTACACCTCTTGGGTGGATTTGACTCTTTTTGTTCTAGAGTTCTAGATTTTACATATGCTGTTAAGCTGCTTGTGTATGCTCTCTCCAATTTCTATACGGAAGCACTCAGAGCTATGAGTTTTCCTCTTAGCACTGCTTTCTTTGTGTCTCATACGTTTCACTATTTTGTGTCTTTATTTTGATTAAATGCTGAAGTGTTCAATTTCCTTATTTCTTCCCTGACCAAGTTATCATTGAGTAGATGGTTGTTCAGCTTCCATGTGTATTTGGGCTTCCTGTGTTTTTTGTTGTTGTTGAAGACCAGACTAGTCCATTTTGATCAGATAGGATGCATGGGATTATTTCAATAATCTTGTATCCGTTGAGGCTTGTTTTGTGTCCAAATATAAGGTCAGTTTTTGAGACGGTACTGTGAGGTACTGAGAAGAAGTTATATTCTTTAGATTTAGGGTAAAATGATCCATAGATATCTGTTAAGTTTATTTGGCTCATAACTTCTGTTAGTTTCATTGCCTCTTTGTTTAGTTTCTGTTTCCATGATCTCTCCATTGATAGGATTGTGGCGTTGAAGTCTCCCACTATTATTGTGTGAGGCTCAATGTGTACTTTGAGCTTCAGTGATGTTTCTTTTACATATGTTGGTGCCCTTGCATTTGGCACATAGATGTTCAGAATGTAGAATTTCTCTTGGTGGATTTTTCTTTGATGAGTATGTAGTGTCCTTCCTCATTTTTTATAACATTTGGTTGAAAGTCTACTTTATTGGATACTAGAATTAGTACTCCAGCTTGTTATTTGGGACCATTTTCTTGGAAAATATTTTCCAGTCTTTTACTTTGAGGTAATGTCTGTCTTTGTGGCTGAAATGTGCTTCCTGTATGCAGATAAATGCTGGGTCCTTTTTGTGTATTTAGCCTGCTAGTCTATGTCTTTTTATTGGAGAATTGAGTCCATTGATGTTGAGAGATATTAAGGACCAATGATTGCTGTTAGAGGTAGAATTATGCTTACGTGCTTCTCTTTTAGGTTTGTTGTGAGATTAATTTCTTGCTTTTTTGTGGGTATAATTTCCCTTCTTGCATTGGAGTTCTCCTTCTATTATCCTCTGTAGTGCTGGATTGTTGGAAAGACATTGCTTAAATTAGTTTTGTCATGGGATATCTTGGTTTCTCCCTTTATGGCAATGGAAAGTTTTGGTGGATATAATAGCCTGGGCTGGCTTTTATGTTGTCTTAGGATCTGTAGGACATCTAGCAGTAATTATGGTATGTCTCCCTTCTTATGTTACTTAAACTTTTTTCTCTTACAGCTTTCTATAGTCTCTCTTTGTACTGTGCATGTTTTAATTATTATGTGATTGGAGAAACTTCTTTTCTAGTACCATCTATTTGGTTTTCTGTAGACTTCTCTTATGTTTGTGGGCATCTCTTCCTTTAGATTAGACAAGTTTTCTTCTATAATCTTGTTGAAGATGTTAGCTGGACCTTTGAGTTGGGAGTCGTCACTCTCTTATATACCTGTTATTCTTCAGTTTGGTCCTTTCACTATGTCCTGCATATTTTGAATGTTTTGAGTTAAAAGCTTTTTGCTTTTTGTATTCTCTTTGTTGTGTTAATATCTCCTATGTTGTCTTCTATGCTTGAGAGTCTTGCTTCTATGTCTTGTATTCTGTTGGTGATGCTTGCATTTGTGACTCCTGGTCTGTTTCCTAATTTTTCATCTCCAGGGTTGTCTCCCTTTGTGTTTTCTTTTGTACTTCTATTTCCATTTTTTGATCCTGGATGGTTTTGTTCAATTCCTTTACCTGTTTGATTGTGTTTCCTGATTTCTTTAAAAGATTTGTTTCCTCTTTAAAAGCTTCTACTTGTTTATCTTTGTTCTCCTGTATTTCTTTAAGTGAGTTATTTTTGTCCTTCTTAAATTCCTATATCATATTCATGTGGTGGGATTTTCAACATGAATCTTGCTTTTTAGGCGTGTTATGGTATCCACGACTTGGTGTGGTGGGAGAACAGGTTTCTGATGTTGTAAAGAACCATTGGTATCTGTTGCTTATGTTCTTGTACTTGCCTTTCACCATCTTGTTGTCTCTAGTGTTAACTTACCTTGCTGTCACTGACTGGAGACTGTCCCTCCTTTGATCCATTTGTGTCAGAATTCCTCAGATTCCAGCTGTCTCTGTGATCCTGCGATTCTATGATCCTGAGATCTGGGTGTGTCATAGATTCTGGGATTCAAGCTTTCTCTGGGTGTTGCAGGAGTCAGTGGGGAGCCAGAGTCCTGTGTCTGTACTGGAGGTAGGTGCAAGCTGGAAGGAACCTATGCCTCTGGCTGGTCAAGGGTTTGTGTTTCCCACTTTTGCTGTGTATTGGGAAAGATGTTGTGGTTTCAAATGTGACCTTGAGTGTGTAAGAACTACACACTCAAGTGATCCTGGGTGTGTCTGCATTCCTTGGACTTGAGCTTCCTCTGTGATTCTGAGCATGTTAAAGCACCTGCGATTCTGGGCATTTTAGAGCACCTGGTCATCAGACCAGGGTGTTGTAGGAGTGGGTGCAGAGCCAGAGCAAACAAAGTAATAAGAAAAATAAACAACACCAAAAACCCTAAAAATAAGTCTACCATTGACCTAGCTATATCACTTACTCCTGAGCATATACTCAAACGACTTTACATCCTATTTAATAGAAACTTGCTAACTGGTGGCCATTTCTGCCCTATTCACAATAGTCAAGAAATTACACAACAGAAATGTGCTATAGTTGATAAATTGATAATAAAGATATAGCACAAATACACAGTGGAATACTCTTCAGGTGTGAAGACATGATTATTTAACTATAAGAAAACTAAAGTCTAAAACAAAATGTTCAGACTTAGAACACTCCAATGAAGTTGCAAGGTACAGAACATTATTTTGAAATGTAGCCTTCATCATATGCTAACAGTTTACTCTCAGAGAATAAAATTTGGAACATTATTCTATACAAACAAAATTAAATATTTAGGAAAAAAAAGTTAAAAAATTTCTACAGTGAAAATTTCAAGATACTGAAATGGAAAATTACAGATTATACAAGCATATGAAAAATATTTAATATTTTTGATAGAATAGTATAAATGTGGCTATATTATCAAAATTAATTTAAAGAATTAATACAATTATGACCATAAGTCCTTTGTCATATTTCACATTGTAAGGAAAAATGATAGAAAAATTCATGTGGAACCACAAATGTCCACAATTAGGGATTTTAAGAATTAAGAAGCAGCAGCAGTAATATTACAGTATATTTTATATTTCTATTATTTATTTTTTAAATTTATATATACCTGATCATATTCTTCCCCTTTCCCAAATATATCTAAATCCTCTCATCTTCCCTATCCATGAGAAATTAAAGCATTCTCACAAAGCAATGCAAAAGCCCAATACAACACAAATCCTAGAAAACAAAATATAATAATACTCAAAAAGAAAAGAAAAAACGAACAACAACAAATTGCTAAATAACACAAAATTTTGGAGTCTATTATTTCTGGTCAACTATGCCTGAACATGTATCCTTCCACAGAGGGTTTGATATACCTGTATCATACCATTATACATATTTTTTTTGGTTCCTTTCTGAGAATGCATAACTGTGAGTTTAGTTGTTAACCTCCACACTAGTGTCAATGTTCACTTTATTTGATTTATTCATTCATTTAACAATATAACAAAATAAAATATAATAGTGATAAGGCAACCTGGAAGGAAAATAGCCTATGAGAAGGGACAAGAATATGACACCTACTTATTTGTACACTCAGGAAAACTCATAGGAATGTTAAAATGGAAAACATAGGTATGGAGGACCTGGTGCTGACCTGTGAAGGTCCTGTGCATGCTGCATCAAATTCTTTGAGTTCATATGATCCTTCCTTAGTTGATTCAGTGAGCCCTATTAAACTGACGTCTTCCATCCATTTTGGCTCTTACATTCTTTTTGCCTCATGTTCCTAGGGTATTCCCGGAGCACTGAGGGGAGGAATTTGATGGAGATACCCCATTTATACCTGAGTTTTCCAATGACTCCTTTTCCCATAATGTCTGGCTTTGGGTTTCTTCATTTGTTCCCATTAAGAGTCAATTTATCCATATGCTTTTTTTTTTTTTTTTTCATTTTAGACTAATATGGTTTGGTTTTACCCTAGATCTCTCTGATATTTCATTTCTGTCTCTTGGTCACTGAAACAGTGTCAGGTATAGGTTCTATCTCCTGGAACAGACCTTAATTAAAATCAATAATGTCTTCTTCCACATGTTTTGTGCCACCATTGCCCTAACATATCTTGCTGCAGTACAGACTGTAAGTTAAAGATTTTGTGGGTGTATTTGTGGTTATGTTCGTTTTTTCATGGGTTGTTGAGTATCAACCTGCACCAAAGACATTAAAACATAGAGGTGAGGACTTTATATAGGTAATATGTTGATTTCTCTGTTTTCAGTATGTTGTGTAGCCATTGTCCTCAGTGATGGGGCTCTCTTATCCTTTTGCCAAGAGCAACCCATTTCCATTGTATCAGTCTGTCTTATTTGGGCATTTTCATGACAAAAGTCTTGGCCAAACCTTAACTGAATGCAACCTAGTCCTGGGACAAAAAGACTCACTTGGTGACAAGATGTGGCCAAATAAGATCTTGTATCCCATATTATTAGAAAATATTAGTATTACCATCATAAATTTTAGGAAGTTTCTATTGTACTAGTTTACCATATTATCCTCCAGATGCCCCTCAATTACAGCTGTCTCTCCACTCATTCTTCTGTCAACCCTATCTCTCCCATCTGATGCTGCTGTTAGATCTCCACCAGCTTCCAGTCCACCCATAAAACTATTTGTCTTTTCCAGGAAGAACCATGTATCCACTGCTAATCACGTTTTCTGTATCAAATCTCTCTGGATTTACATACTGAACTTGGTTATCAGGTATTTAATACATAATACCTATATATTAATGGAATATATACCATATTTAATTTTCTGTATCTTGATTACCTCATTCAGGATGATTTTGTTCTAGTTCCATTCATTTGCGTGTAAATTTCATGGTGTCATTTAAATAATTGACAGACCATTGTTTGTGTTTTCCTGAATTTCTTTATGAGAAATTCCTCTAAGAGAACCTCTAAGGGATCATCTCCATGAGGCTCTTTTAAGGTCTCTTTCTTGTACTTCAGCTCTGTTAAAATATACAGGCCTTCTTCAGTAGGATAGCTGAGCACAAGTGGAGACATATGGCCCCCACTCTTAATTATTGTATTCTGATGCTGTTGTCTATATGTCTAGGATTAGGATGATTATAGATCTTGGTGCTAATTTCTGTATTTATTTTTGTTGATTGTGTTTATTGTTGCTTGATGTCTGTTTCTTCTCTTTTTTTTGGGATAGTGTGATGACTTTGTGTTACCTGGTAGGAAATTTTCTTTAGACCTGATAGTTACAGCTCCTTGGGGTCCTGGATAAAATGTATTCATGTGTGTTAGGAGTTGAATGATAGAAATGGTGATCCCAACAGGAGAAAAACTGGGTGTTATCTATGAGGACATGCTTATTTGATTCCACACCAATGAGGGCCGGGATTGAGAGGGTACATCAGCAGATCTTGGAATGAGTGTTGGGGGTTTGACTTGTTGGAAGAAAGGCAAAAGTGAGTATCGAAATTTATCCTTTCTTGTTGCCTAAAAAAGTTACCTATGTGATTATGGAGAAAGCCTGTTGGAGTTTGGAATGGGGTGGAATAGAATAAATCAAATAGTTTGGGAAGGTATGTTAGAAGGGAAAGCGTGATCTGTGTGATCCACAATATATTAATGCCCATATTCAGCTTGAAGAAGTTATGAAGAGTCTTTGTCTCAGTTCCCTGGGCGTTGGGGCTGGGAGTGATTACTATAGATTGTCTTTCTAGAGAATGAAGAAATGGTCATAATTGAAAAAATGAGGAATAGCTAGAATTGATTGCATAGCCATAATCTCATTTGGTAGAAATCTTGACTTTTAATAATGAAAAAAGGGGAACTATACCCTTCAATATTGCCAAAGGCACATCTTGCTTTTGTCTGATTTGTTTTGAATTTTTTTGCAAACTGATGCTAAAGGTCAGTCTGCAGTGGCTCACCACTGGCATTCAGTCACTTCCAATTCTTATGCCATGGTTTAACGAATACATGGAATGGTTTAGACCCTGTTTTGATATGTGGGAGAGGTACTGTTTGCATTTTTTCACAAAAAGATGAAGCCCGATGGCTGCCAGAAAGATTGGTTTGTCAAGTGGACACAGATCCTGGATCTTATAGTAAGTATGATTCCAATTACTAAAGGAAGGCTAAAAAATGTTATCTTCAGTTTTTTTTATTGGATATATTCTTTATTTACGTTTTATTTCCCTTTTCCCTGGTTTCCCTGCCTCCCCCCCAATGTCCCATATGTCTTTTTACCTCTCCCCCCCCCTCGTTCCCCTATTCACCCCCTCTCATTTTCCTGTTTTGGTATTCTCCTACACTGCTGCTTTGGGCCTTTCCAGAACCTGGGTCCACT
>BDUI01000141.1:329967-347115 GCA_002335545.1 Apodemus speciosus
CTATCTATCTATCATCTATCTATCATCTATCTATCTATCTATCTATCTATCTATCTATCTATCTATCTATCTATCATTCATCTATCTATATAATTTTGTGAACCATGTAGACTTTCTTTCTGCCCTCTGAATAACAGGCCTCTCCGTTTCATTGTATAAGATGGGTCTTTTTAGCATTTACAAGATTAAGCTGGATTTCCAAGGCAGTATAGAACAGCATTTGAGAAGACCTCACACTGAAGTTTGAACCTGCTGCTTAGTGTGTTGCTTGTTTTCTTTAGTTTTGGGAGCACAGCTGTGACTCAGCATATGTCATAAACCCCAGAATCTGGCATAACAAATTAGCACATATTTTGACCTAGTACTGAACCCTGTGCAGCTTGGGGAAAACTTTGTAGCTTTGCTAAGAAAAAAGAAATATTCTGTGCCTCCTAATCTTTTATGTCAACTTATTCATTTTTTATTAGATATTTGATTTATTTACATTTCAAATGGTATCCCCTTTCTGTGTTACCCCTCCAAAACCCCCTATCCCATCCCACACCCCTGCTCACCTCTCCTCCAATTTCCTGACTTGCATTCCCTTATTCTGGGGAATCGACCCTTCACAGGATGAATGGACTCTCCTCTCATTAATGTCTGAAATGGTCATCTTCTGCTACATATGTAGCTGGAGCCATGGGTCTCTCCATGTGGACTCTTTGGTTGGTGGTTTAGTCTCTGGGAGCTCTGGGGGTACTTGTTGGTAGATATTATTGTTCCTCCTGCAGGGCTGCAAAACTCTTCAGCTCCTTGGGTCCTTTCTCTAGCTGCTCCATTGGGGACTCTATGCTCATTCTATTGTTTGGTTGTGTGCCATGGGAATTTTGATCCACTTTCCAAGAAGGATCAAAGAATCCAAACATTTGTATTCCTTCTTCTTGAGCTTCATGTGGTCTGTGAGTTGTATCTTGGGTATTCTGAGCTTTTGGGCTAATAACCACTTATCAGCGAGAGCGCATACATTATGTTCTTTTGTGACTGGGTTACCTCACTCAGGATGATATTTTCTAGCTCTATCCATTTGCCTAAGAGTTTCATGAATTCATTGTTTTTTACATCTCAATAGTACTCCATTGTGTAAATGTATCACATTTTCTGTACCCATTCCTCATTGAGGGACATCTGGGATCTTTCCCACTTCCAGCTATTATAAATAAGGCTGCTATGGACACAATGGAGCATGTGTCTTTATTATATGTTGGGGCATCTTCTGGGTATATGCCCAGGAGTGGTATAGCTAGGTCTTCAGGTAGGTGCTATGTCCAATTTTCTGAGGAACTGCAAAATTGATTTCCACACTTTTTTCCAGCTATGTGCCTCCTAATCTTAAAGGGACAGCATGTGTTCTACATTTAGGAATATCAATTTTTTAAACGAGTTTTTGCTCCATCTTGGGTACCCATATGTTGTAGAAATTTTTATCCCAGCACAGGGTTTTTACTCCTCCTAGATCATTTAGTTCCCAAATAAAAGACACGTAAAACCTTTATATTTAAAATAACTCTTAATCACCACTAGAACTAATCAGATATCTAGCCCTATGTTATGAGGATGTATTTTGCTATTGATAACCACAAATTATTTACCATATTTTATTTAGACTGCTTTTCACTCCAATTCGCCAACCCTCAGGACCATACTTTGTGGCACTCTTAACACATGGTAACTTTATTTCCTTCTCCACCTTCATTTTCCCCAAAAGAAGAAGCCCTAAAATTTGTCTATTCTGCCCAGATATTTGTGGTTGGTATCTTTAATTACCAATAAGAAATAACGTTGGGACAGGGTCACATATTATCACTTCAGTCTATTTGAAGACTCCTGGTCTTGGGGCCTAGCCAAGGATCAAGCTCAGCTTGGAGATGGGTTCTGAGAGAAGTAGTGTCTGGGAATAGCAGAAAATAAAATGACTACAAGTCAAAACATGTGTCCAGGCTGGCTGCCTATGTTCTGGAGAGAGGACTCTAGCYTGCTTTCTCTCTGCTCTTCTTTCTTTCTCTTTGATATACTTTCTCTGTAGATCACCAGATGGCTCTATCTCTCTCTTTTTGTTATGCTGGAGACAGTTCTCTTGCTATTCTAAAAATTGTTTCTGGATAGCTCCTGCATATCATAAACCCAGCCTTATATTTTACATATCAATTCAGTGAATCACTTCAGGTTTTCTTTTGATTATCCTATGAAACAGCATCCTGTGACACAGGTCCCTTAATTTTTAGGAAACCACAAGCACACATTTCCTTTTAACATTGCAAAATCATTCAAAGTTCTGCCTACATTTGTTACGCACAAAGCCGTGTATGACCCTGTCCTGATATCATTTCCATGACATGTAGGCCTCGATAGTTGGTATCCCAGGCTAACATTAAATTCTAGAAAGTGCCTGCCTCTGTATCTGCTTGCCTATGTATATTTTTGACAAGCTGGCTTTAGATTTATGAAGCCAGTGATGAGTGGAGCAGCTGGGATTGATGCTGACAGAGGGCTTCGAGAAAGACTTAAATAACTCTCTTAAAGAAATACAGGAGAACATCAGTCAAGAGGGAAAAGCACTTAAAGAGGAAATACAAAAATCCCATAAAGAATTACAGGAAAACACAAATATTCAAGTGAAGGAACTGAACAAAACCATCCAGGATCTAAAAGTAGAAGTAGAAACAATAAAGAAAGCACAAAGCAAGACATCTCTGGAGATAGAAAACCTTGGAAAGAATTCAGGAGTCATAGATGCAAGCATCAACAACAGAATACAAGAGATAGAAGAACCTTAGGTGCTGAAGATACCATAGAAATCATTGACTCAACAGTCAAGGAAAGTGCAAAATGCATAAAGCTGGTAACTCAAAGCATCCAGGAACTCCAGGACACAATGAGAAGACCAAACCTAAGGATTATAGGTATAGACAACAGCTAGGATTTACATCTTAAAGGCTCAGTAAATATCTTCAACAAAATTGTAGAAGAAACCTTACCTAACCTAGAGAAAGAGATGCCCATGAACATATAAAAAGCCTTCAAAAGTCCAATCAGACTAGACCAGAACAGAAAATCCTCATGGCACATAATAAAGCACCAAATTCACTAAACAAAGAAAGACTATTAAAAGCACTAAGGGGAAAAGGGCAAGTAACTTATAAAGGCAGACCTATCAGAATCACACCAGACTTCTCACCAGAGATGATGAAAGCTAGAAGATCCTGGGCAGCCCTCATAAAGACCCTTAGAGAATACAAATGCCAGCCCAGGCTACTAAATCCAGAAAAACTCTCAATCATCATAAATGGAGAAACTAAGATATTCCATGATAAAACCAAATTTGCACAATATCTGTCTACATATCCAACCCTACAAAGGAAAATTGATGGAAAATGCCAGTACAAGGAGGGAAACTAAACCCTACAAAAACGAAGAAAGTAATCTTATTTCAACAAACCCAAAAGAAGTTACCCACACAAACATAAAAATAACATCAAAGATAACAGGAAGCAACAATCACTATTCCTTAATATCTCAACAACAATGGATTCAACTCCCCAATAAAAAGACATAGGCTAACAAAATATTTCTCATGTAAATCTTCAATTTTATCAGAAAATGTTTATAATTCCCCTTTTAATTAATTTAGTAATTTTTATGTCTACCATTTAATCTGCATTATTTTTCATGATAATCTTCTATTTTAATGTCTTTCTATACTCTATTTTATCAGAAATGTTTTCAACGTAAATCTTTGATTTTATCAAAAATGTTTCTAATTCCACCTTCAATTAATTTAGAGTTTTTACATCAACCATTCTTTATGTAAAAGTTTCTAGGAACTAGTCAATTTTAATGTGTTTGTCTATTTATTTCTTGTGGAGAGCCTTATTGGGATTCTGTGCTGCCTGACGGGAACTTGACCTTGGCCAAGGACAAGGGCTTCAAGCAGGAATCTGACATTAGGGCATAATAGGGAAGTAGGTTAAGGCAGAAATTTTTATCTTAGGGTAGAACAAGAGAAACAAGTTTCAGGAAAGATTCAGGGCTTGGAGAAGGAAGTAGGCTCAGGTATTTTGGTCATCCTTACACACCCTTGGACAATTTTGTATTTATTGTCTTGTTTGTTCCTCATTGTACTACCTTGCTTCCTGCCTGTAATAAACTGGTATAAAAGGAGGTTGAAAATTATTAAACCCACCCTTCAGTCTCAGAATTGATGGAGGTCATACTACAGTTTTATCTAATTATCTCTTTCTTTTCAATCCTCACTCCTGCTCTGGAAAACCTGTTGACTGACTGAGCATGTTTAGTCAGGTGGTGCCTCAATGTTGGAGCTCCAGAAAGCAGGGACAGTGATGGACACCACCCATGGGAAAAGGAAGAGCACACAGAGGAAAAGTGGGCCAGCGGTGATAAACCTTGTAGGACAAGGTGAAGGTAAAGTGTGTTTTGTATTTGTGTTTAGAGTTATGCTAAAGGTTAGAGAGGTGAAGGTAATTCTCATAGATGCTTTTAGTCTTTGGACTTTGCCTAGAGATAGTTTACACCCTAGACATGAAGAATGGGTTGGAGAAAAGCAGTCCTCCTGCCTGTCTGGGAAGCTTTGGTAAAAGAGAAGGAAAATGAACTTATGCTGTCTTAGAGCTCTCCTGGGGACAGAAGGAGGACGTCCTGCCTCCTCTGGCTCCTACTAGAGGAATGTTTGATTATGGGTCCCTTAGGTAGGATATCTGGGTCCCTACGGAACCTCTAATTCTCTTTCCTCTTTGTCTATTGTCTGTCGTTGGTGCACCAATTTGTCCATGTCCATCAAAACTGACTTTTATGTTAAGTCCGTGTTTTCATTTTGTGGTTTGATTGGTTGTTCCATGTTTCATGTTCAAAAGTAAAAATGGTTAAAACTTTATCTGCTGGTTGTTCACCCTTAGATTTAGTTTTAACTAATTTCATAAAAAGAGAAGAGGAGAAAAATAAATAAAAAATCTCAATCGGCCTTTGGAGACCAGCACCTGTAGTTAGGAGTCTAGCACAACTGAGAAGCCCTACCAGGAGAAAATCAGACCCCTAGTGAACTTAGAGCCTGAGAACCGCATGTTTGGCTAAGCGCCACCTGACTGGACCCTTAGTTCTGGGAATTTGCAGAGCTCAGCCTGGCCCCAGGGCTAGAATGTCCTGCTCCAGGAGCTAGGTAACCACAAAAATTTGAACCATTCTGTACTTCCCCATTCTGTACTTCTCCATTCTGTACTTCCCCATCCTATACTTCCCCACTCTGTACTTCCCCATTCTGTACTTTGCCATTCTGTACTTCCCCACCCTGTACTTCCCCATCCTGTACTTTCCCATCCTGTACTTCCCCATTCCATGCATGTTTTTTCCTTCACCCCTTGCCTCATGATTTTCCCCTCAAATACCCCTGACTTCAGTTGCTTGGGATTGAACTCCTCTACCCTGTGTGGGATATGAGCTCGGCCCCAGTGCACTGGTTTCCCAAATAAACCTCATGTGATTGCAGCAAGGATGTTTTTTTGTGAGTTCTTGGGGGGTCGCATTATCTTATGATTTGAGTGAGGGTCTCCCCTCTCTGGAGGTCTTTCAGGGCCAGAAGCTTCTCAGCTTCTATGGTAAGGGATTTGGTATCTGTTTTTCCTACAAAAATCTCCATGATTGTGATTATTGGGTTCAGCAGGTAACAAGGAGCTCCTCTCTTGAAATTATAGTTAGAAAATGGAAAAATTTTGTTTGGTAAAATTTATAAGATGTGTGTAGTTGCTTCATATTATTTCTGATTGGTTTTAAAGGTATAAATATTTCCTGCATATCTTGGTTATAGAGTATTGGCTTATAATGGGTATGATTTAAAAACTGTAACATTGGTAAAGAAACTTAGCTTAAAATTGGAAACTCAGGGTTGGAGTAATTTTTAACAACACATGGCATGAACCAGCCCAGGAAATCAGGCCTCAAAAGATACATCTAAATTGAGATAATATTTTGTTTAATTTCTATCCTAGACACCAGACTTAAAAAATAGGATTTAGAGCAGTGTCTCTTTGAGGTATTGGAGACTGCACTGTCCGTGTGTTTGTGTGTAAGAACTGGCAGACAAAATTTGTAATGTTAAAGTAATGCTTTAACGTTATTTGGTCATGGATGTCCTTCCAGAAGATCTTGTTGTTCGTCTGTGTGTGGTGTTTCCATTGTCTCCTCCTCAGCTTCTTCTGTCCTTGATTTGCCAGCGAGAGGTGGGCCATATTCTTGGTTGGTAGGTTGGTGTCAGATATTTCTGGCAGGAACACAAATAAGCTTAGACTGATCCTGTGGAAAAATACAAGTGAAACCCCTCCCAGTTGTAAGGACAGGATCTGGTCCCTTCCACATTAAATACAAAGGATCTTGCCATCATACTAGGATGGGGGAGGGAAGCGTGGGTGGGGGGCAGCATCTGATTCCATCTCAGTCTTCATTGAGCTACCTTCTTGGTTACCAGCATCTCCCTGTGCTGAGTCAGGTCTGGTGGGTAGACAAAAGGCTGGCTAGCCAGGGAGGAGTGCATCGGAGGTGCTGAGGGTGTTTTGGGAGGGCAGACCTCTTCCCAAGTGTTACAGATCTTATGCCAGAAGCTCTCAGATGATGGAGTAGTTCTCTCACACCTTTAATTCCCTAAATAGGATTTATATACAGTTTTAGGGGTGATTCAGGGTTTCACAGCAGATACTTCTCATTGGCTTGGAAAGAGAACTTGGGGAAATCTTAATTACATGTGGGAAGGCTTGGTGCTGCTCCTACCTGATAGCCACACACCTCTCCTGAGAGAGGTTGTGGGGGCTGAACCTGCAACAAGAGCCAGGGACCCAGGGAGTGTGACTGAACTCCTTCTGTTCCATGTAGGTGGAAGCCACCAACCAGGACACCAGGGTTCAAAGTCAGTGCTTGACCTGGGACCAGGATAGCTGTGCATAACTCACATCCCAATATGGTGCTGCCAAAACTGGTAGATTCCATTTTGCAACTCCAGTGTCTGCAACCTCCATATGTGGAGACCTCCTGGAGACATTCACCCGTGTTTTGGTAACAAAAGCAGAGAAATGGGCTGGGGATGGTGGAGATGTAATCTGGGTGTAAAGGGATCTCAATCCTGGTTCAACATATTTTGAGTGGACATTCCTCAGTCCCTTTAACTTTTTTGTGTCCATTGTAGGTCTGCCTAGTGTAGAATATTCAGTAGTAGATGTAGAGAAGGTAAGGAGAGGCTGGGCAGTAGAAGAGTTAGCATGAAAAATGACAAAAAAAAAAAAAAACAGCCAAGAGAATAGAGGAGAAGGAGGCTTGTGGAGGGAACATGACCTGGGCAGTAGTCATCATGGATGTCCTTCCAGGAGGTCTTGTCCTTCTGGATGTGGTGTTTCCTCTGCCTCCACCTCTTCTTCTATCCTTGATCTGCCAGCAAGAGGAGGGCTTGTGGGCGGTGTTGGACATTTCTGGCAGGAACACAGATAGGCTTACGCTGGTCCTGTGGAAAAGCACAAGCAAAACCTCTCACAGTTGTGAGGTGGAGGTCTGGTCCCTTCCAAATTCCATTCAAAGGATCTCCCCATCATACTAGAACAGGGAGGCTTAATTTTGGTGTGTGCCAATGGAGGAAGATAGGAGGATGGAGTTTTCTTAGATGTTAAATATGTTTAGGGTAGTGAGAGCCATCATTATTGGAAGGTGGTGGTTGTCTTTTGTTTTGGGAGTTTGCCCTTTAGAGGTTGATGTGTTCTTTCTATTATTCCTTGGCCCTGAGGTTGTGGGGAATTCCTGTATAATGGATAATTTCCCAGCATGTCCCTAGGTTTTGAATTGAGAGCTAGTGAAGCCATTATCAGTTTTTATCTGTTGAGGAATGCCCATGATGGCAAAGATGGAGAGCATATGGTGAATTAACCTTTTTTTTTTAAATGTGAGTATGTATCTACAGTGACAAAAACATATTTTTGTCTATGGAATTGTGAAATATGTGTGACATCAATTTGTCATCAGGTATTTTACTTAAGGCTTTGGGTATTGGTGCCCCCCCTTTTTTGTAAAACAGGGGTAGTAATGAGGGATGCACAAGAGGAGCATGTCTTTATTAACCTTTGGAGTTGAGCAAGAGGGATGTGGGAGAATCAGGCATGAATTCCCTTTTATATATTTGTGTGTGCATGAATGAAGTTGGTCTGCTTGCTCAGTGGAGGCCATGAATGTCCCTGTTGAGGCAGTTTGGACAGTGAGTGCATTTCCCTAAGATATAGGACCTGGCAGGTGACTGTGAGATCAAACATCCTGGATGTAGATGGGGAAGGCTTTTTTTTCTGTAGGTGGGTAGAGACCTCTATGAGTAGATGGGAAAGTGGGTTGGCATCCAGTTTCACAAAGATTTTGACAACCACTGAAGCAAATTGACAGAATATACACAGTCTGAAAAGAGGTTAAGAGTGCCCTTGACTTCTTTTCGAGCTGGATAGATGGCATATAATTCTTTATATTGAGGGGAGTGAATGGGTAGCACTTTGAATTGTTTGATAAGGAGTTCACCCTCAGAAAAATAGTCTAACATTGACTCAGCTCCCCTCTTTCCCCCATCAGTAAATATTGAAGGGGCTCCTCCTATGAGCCCTTTTCAGTATAGTTTGGGTGGGCATCCATCACAGTGGGGGGAGGGTAGAGGCCCATTTTTGTCAGGATAAGAGTTTCAATTTGTCCTGGGAATTCTATTAAGCTGATAGCAAATTGGGAGTGATTTTTGATTAGCCACTGAATGTCAGAGAGGGAAAATGGGGTGACAAGAATGTCAGGTTCTTTCCCTAGGGTTTACAAGAATCTATAGCTGCCATTTTTAATCATTCTAGTGAGAACATCCACAACATTTAAAATTTTGGGTGTACCACACATCAGGGTGTGGAGCCATTCCAGCACTCCCTGAGGTTGGTAAAGGACTCCCACATGTGTATGGGAGGTGTTAAATATAACGAGCTGTATAGGTATTGTTGAGTTATACCTAGCAAAAGCCAAATCTTTTAGGACTGCGTTGACAGATTTTAGAGCTTGAACTGCCTCCAGAGATAGTGTTCTCAGGGAGTAGGGACTTTTGTCTCCTTTCAGGAGGTTCAAGGGTGCTTGTTGGGTGGGGGAGCCAGGGCATACCCCAATTGAGGTTGCCCAGAAAGCTCTGAAGGGATGCAAGAGGTAATTTTTGAGGCAAGGAAAGGATGGGTTTGAGGGGGCCTTCTGAGATAAGGGAGATCTCTGTTCATAAAAATGCAATGGGCAGAATAAGTTGAATTTTGTGAGGAGCTATTTTGAATATTAGGGAAGATAGGGAAGATATTAGCTGGTCCTTATGTAATATATCATCCCTATAATGCTAGATATTGAGTCCTTTGTCTAAAAAGGGGTTTAATGCAGTGTCTATAGCCTCCTCACAAATGGTTTGACTGTTAGCTATTCCCTGTGGTAGTCCAGTCCATTCATATCATGAGGGTGGGCCAGAGTTATTGATGGGAGGTACTGAGAATTCAAAGGGTTCACAGTCTCCAGGGTGGAGTGGCATAGAAAAAAAGCAGTCTTCTATGTCTATTGCTAACAGGGGAACATTGGCAGGTATGGCTGAGATGTGGGCTAACCCTCCTTGTACAGAGCCCCATATAGGCATGGTTTTGATAATTGCAGTCAGATCTTGTAGTAATCTCCATCCCTCTGAGCTCTTTTTTATAGCAAACACTGGGGTATTCCATAGAATGCAGGAGGCGCTGAGATGTTGTAGCAACAGCTGTTCCTCTAATAGCTGTATGAGGGCTCTAAGCTTCTCCCTTCATAGAGGCCACTCTGGGACCCACCCAGATGGCTTCACTGGAAAGCCAAACAAGGCAGGGAGTACAAAATCTGACAGTGGCCTCTAGAATTAGTGGTGATTTGGGTAAGGGTTTTTAGGGTCCCCTTGTGTATTATTTTGTTTATATGTACTTTCCTCTATTGCAATGTGGTATCTTTCTGGTTGGGTGGTAAGAACCAACTATAAGGCTTGTAAGATATCTCTCCCTAGATATTTCAGGGCAAATACCAAAAGTATTTTATTTTACTTAAGAGATGTCTCCATATCAGTATTCAGTGCTGTTCCATTCACAATAGGCAGGAAATAGAAAATGGCACGGATGTCCATCAACTGGCGGTTAGAAAATATTATACATTTAGAACTGGAATATTACTGTTTTAAATAAAAATGAAAATGTGGAGCCTTCCTGTTTCTGTCTCCAGCTGGGGACCATCGTCCAGCACAGAGCTCCATATCCAGGTGGCACAAGGAGAAAGCTAGCCTCCCTGGAGTGCTGAGATGCCTGAGAGTTGAGAAAGGACTAACCCTGCTGCTCAGAGGAACACTTCTGGAACCATGAGGACACAGGAACCCTCAGGCAGCCTGGGACAAGAGTCTACTGATTGCTATAGTCACACAGAGCTGATCCTGGGCTACAGAGCTCCATACAAATACCACCACAAGAGAGTTATTCTCCCAGGAGTGCCTACACACCTGCACGCACAGGTAAGACCACCACTTCTCTTCAAATTCCTGGCCCAAGAGGGACCTGCCCAGAGCCATCAGGACACAGGAACCAAGGATCAGCTGAGGACAGGAAACTTCTGGTCTCTCTGCATACCTGGGCTGACCCTGTACCACAGCTATCCATACCTCTCTCTCCCAGAGAGAACAGGTCTCCCAGGAGTACTGATATGCAGGCTTGTAGGACAGATAAGTCACAGTTAGTGACAGCAAGACCAGTTAACACCAGAGATAGCCAGATGGTGAAAGGCAAATGCAAGAACATTACCAACAGAAACCAAGGTGACATGGCATCATCCGAACCCAGTTCTCCCACAACGGTGGGAGCCCTGGCTACCCCAATACAGCAGAAAGGCAAGATTTGGATTTATAGTCATATCTCATGATGCTGATAGAGGACTTCAAGAAGGACACAAATAACTCCCTAAAAGAAATATAGGAGAACATGTGTCAACAGGTAGTAGCCCTTAAAGAGGAAACACAGAAATCCCTTAAAGAATTACCATAAAACACAAAAAACAAGTGAAAGAACTGAATAAAACTATGCAGGATCTAAAAATAGACATAGAAACAATAAAGAAATCACAAAGGGAGACAACTCTGGAGATAGAAAATCTAGGAAAGAAATCAGAAGTAACAGATATAAGCATCAAAAACAGAATACAAGAGACATAAGAGAGAATCTCAGGTGCTGAAGATACCACCAAAAAATACATTGATTCAACAGTTAAAGAAAATACAAAATGCAAAAAGCTTGTAAGCCAAAACTTCCAGGAAATCCAGGACACAATGATTAGACCAAAACTAAGGATTATAAGTATGGAAGAGAGCAAAGATTTACAACTTAAAGGACCAGTAAATATCTTTAACAAAATTATAAAAGAAAATTTCCTTAACCTAAAGAAAGAGATGCCCATGAACATAGAAGAAGCCTACAGAACACCAAACAGACTGGATCAGAACAGAAATTCCTCCTATCACATAATAATCAAAACATCAACTACACCAAACAAAGAAAGAATATTGAAAGCAGTAAGGGCAAAAGGTCAAGTAACATATTAAGGCAGACCTCAAAATTACACCAGATTTTGCATCAGAGATGATGAAAGCTAGAAGATCCTGGGCAGATCTCATACAGACCCCAACAGAACACAAATGCCAGCCCAGACTACTTTAGCCAGTAAAACTCTCAATTACCATAGATGGAGAAACTGAGATATTCCATGATACAACAAAACATACACAATATCTTTCCACAAATCCAGCTCTACAAAGGATAATAAATGGAAAACACCAGCACAAGGAGGGGAACTACACCCTCATAAAAGCAAGAAAGTAATCTTCTTTCAACAAACCCAAAAGAAGATGACCACACAAACATAAAAATGACATCAAAAATAACAGGAAACAACAATCACTATTCCTTAATATCTCTTAACATCAATGGACTCAGTTCCCCAATAAAAATACATAGATTAACAGATTGGATACATAAAGGGGAACAAACATTTTGCTGCATATAGGAAATGCACTTCAGTGTAAAGGACAAACACTACCTCAGAGTAAAAGCCTGGAAAACAATTTTCCAAGCAAATGCTCCCAGGAAACTAGCTGGATTAGCCATTCTAATATCAAATAAAATTGACTTTCAAACAAAAGTCATCATAAAAAGATAGAGGACACTTCATACTCATAAAAGAAAAAAATCTACCAAGAAGAACTCTCAATTCTGAAAATCTATGCTCCAAATGAAAGGATACCTACACTCATAAAAGAATCTTCATTGAAGCACGAAGCACACATTGTACCTCATACAATAGTTCTGTGGGACTTCAACAACCCATTCTCATCAATGGACAGATCAGGGAAACACAAACTAAACAGAGACATATTGAAACTTACAGAAGTTAGAGACCAAACAAATTTAACAGATATCTATTGAACATTTCATCCTTAATCAAAATAATTCACTTCTTCTCAGCACCTCATGATACCTTTTCAAAAATTGACCACATAATTGTTCACAAAGCAGACCTCAACATATATAAGAAGATTGAAATAATCCCATACCTCCTATCAGATCACTACTGATAAAGGTTATTATTCAATAGCAACAAAAACAACAGAAAGCCCACATACACATGAAAGCTGAACAATGCTCTACTCAATGACACCTTCATCAAGGAAGAAATAAGGAAAAAATAAAATACATTTTTTTTAGAATTTAAGTAAAATGAAGGCACTACATACCCAAATTCATGGGGCACAATGAAAGCAGTGCCAAGAGGAAAATTCCTAGCTCTGAGTGCCTCTAAAAAGAAACTAGAGAGAACATACACTAGCAGCTTAACAGTATACATGAAAGCTCTAGAACAAGAAAGACACAAATACATCCAAGAGGAATAGATGGCAGGAAAAAATCAAACTCTGGGCTAAAATCAGCCAAGTAGAAACAAAAGAACTACATAAAGAGTCAACCAAACCAGGATCTGGTTCTTTGAGAAAATGAACAAGATATATAAACTCTTATCCAGACTAAACAGAGTGCACAGAAACAGTATCCAAATTAACAAAATCAGAAATGAAAATGGATATATAACAACAAAAACTGAGGAAATTTAAAAAATCATCAGATCCTACTATAAAAGCCTATACTCAACACCACTGGAAAATCTGGATGAAATGGACAATTTCCTAGATAGATACCAAATTCCAGTCTTAAGTCTAGATCAGATAGATCATCTAAACAGTCCCATAACCCCTAAAGAAATAGAAGCAGCCATTGAAAGTCTTCCTACAAACAAAAGCATAGGACCAGATAGTTTTAGTACAGAATCCCATCATACCTTTGAAGAAGACCTAATACCAATACTCTTCAAACTATTCTACAAAATAGAAACAGAAGAAACACTACCCAACTTCTTCTATGAAGCCACAATTACGCTGATACCACACCAACACAAAGATCCAAAAAAAGAAAGAGAAATACAGACCAATTTCCCTTATGAATATTGATGCAAAAATACTCAATAAAACTCTTGCCAACTGAGATCAAGAACACATCAAAATGATCATTCACCACAATCAAGTAGGCTTCATCCCAGAAATGCAAGGATGGTACAATTTTCAGAAATCCATTAATGTAATCCACTTCATAAACAAAATCAAAGAACAAAAAACCACATGGTCATTTCATTAGATGCTGAAAGAAGCCTTTGAAAAAAATCCAGCATCCCTTCATGTTAAAAGTCTTGGAATGATAAGGAATTCAAGGCCCATACCTAAACATAGTAAAATCAATATACAGCAAAACAGTAGCCAACATCAAACTAAATGAAGAGAAAGTTGAAGCAATCCCACTAAAATCAGGGACTAGAAAATTCTGCCATCTCTTACCATATCTATTTAATATAGGATTTGAAGTTCTAGTTAGAGCAATTAGACAACAAAAGGAGGTCGAAGGGATACAATTTGGAAGGGAAGAAGTCAAAATATCAGTATTTGCAGATGATATGATAATATACTTATGTGATCCCAAACACTCCATCAGAGAACTCCTACAGGTGATAAGCAACTTCAGTAAAGTGGGTGGATATAAAATTATCTCAAACAAATCAGTAGCCTTATACTTAAAGGATAAACAGGTTGAGAAAGAAATTAGGGAAACTATCCCCTTCACAATCGTCACAAATAATATCAACTATCTTGGTGTGACTTTAATCAAAGAAGTGAGTGATCTGTATGACAAGAATTTCAAGTCTCTGAAGAAAGAAATTAAAGAAGACCTCGGAAGACGGTAAGAACTCCTATGCTCATGGATTGGCAGGGTTAATATAGTTAAAATGGCCATCTTGCCAAAAGGAATCTACAGATTCAATGCAATCCCCTTCAAAATTTTAACTCAATTCTTCATTGAGTTATAAAAAGCTATTCTCAAATTCATTTGGAATAACAAAAAATCCAGGATAGCTAAAACTATTCTCAACAATAAAAGAGCTTCTGGGGGAATCAGTATCTTAAAGCAGTACTACAGAGCAATTGTGATAAAATCTCCATGGTATTGGTACAGTGACAGGCAGGTAGATCAATGGAATAGAATTAAAGACCTAGAAGTGAATCCATACACCTATGGTCACTTGATCTTTGACAAAGGAACTAAAACCATCTAGTGGAAAAAAGATAGCCTTTTCAACAAATGGTTCTGGTTCAACTGGCAGTTAGCATGTGGAAGAATGCAAATTGGTCCATTCTTAGCTCCTTGTACAAATCTCAAGTCCAAGTGGATCAAGGACTTCCACATAAACCAGACACACTGAATCTAATTGAAAAGAAAGTGGGAAGAGCTTCAAACACATGGGCACAGGAGGAAATTTCCTGAACAGAATACACTAGCTTATGCTCTAAAATCAAGAATTGATAAATGGGACCTCATAAAGTTAAAACGTTTCTGTAAGGCAAGGGACACTGTCAATTGGACAAAAGTGCAACCAACTAACTGGAAAATGATCTTTACCAACCCTACATCTGACAGAGTGCTAATATCCAATATGTACAAAGAACTCAAGAAGTTAGACTCTAGAGAAGCAAATAACCCTATTAAAAATGGTGTACACTGAGAAGCACCTAAAGAAATGTTCAACATCCTTAGTGATCAGGGAAATGCAAATCAAAACAAGCCTGAGATTCTACCTCACATGAGCAGAATGGCTAGGATCAAAAACTCAGTTGACAGCAGGTGCTGGTAAGGTTTTGGAGAAAGAGGAACACTCATCTACTCCTGGTGGGATTGCAAGCTTGTACAACCACTCTGGAAATCAGTTTGTGGTTACTCAGAAAATTTGACATATATTACTACCAGAGGACCCAGATATACCACCACTGGGCATATACCCAGAAGATTATCTAACATGTAATAAAGACACATGCTCCACTATGTTCATAGCAGCCTTATTTATAATAGCCAGAATTTGAAAAGAACCCAGATGTCCCTCAACAGAGGAATGGATACAGAGTCTGTGGTACATTTACACAACTCTTGTGCAACTCTGGCCAATAACATAATTACATGTAACCCGACTAATAACTGGGAGCATCATTTGATGCCAAAAAGGATACATTAATTTCAGTAAGATCACATTAATATGTGTGTACATGTGTGTATGTATGTATATGTATGTATATATGTATGTATGTATGTATGTATGTATGTATATGAAACTTCTATGTATTAGATTTTCTTTTCAATTAACCCTCCAGAAAATTCCCCTTCCTGGTCTTCTACTTATGCTCTTCTGAGTACAGGATTTTAGGCTATATGTTCCCTCCCCAGTTTGAGTCAGAGAAGTAGTCTTGGCCCAGTGACTATAGCAGACAATATTGCAGTCAAAGTCTGGCATCACTCTTTCATCATGACAACATTCTTTTTACCTTGAAGAAAAGATCAAGCACATATTTGCCTATAATTTGTTGGCTTTCGCTCCTTAGGCATGAATTGTTCACACAGGAAATGTAGTTCTCTATATAATGATGAATGCACAGTAAGTGATATATATTAACAATCCTAATAACACATAGTTAGTAGAACATTAGCCATGCACTCTGTCATGACACAAATGGCCCTGGGCATCTCACAGACCATTCTACTAATGATACCCATCCTAAGTCTTTGATGAAGTTTTTGTGCTGTAATAGATAATACCAGACACAAGAAATGATCTTATGTTCTCAACAATTGTAGTAGACAGTGAAAAAGTCTACATATTTCTCAACTCTAACTATAAAATACCTCCAACATAGCTTCATCTCTTTCATCCCAACACATCTAATACTGATACTAACTAAAAATTTGGTCAATGTATGAGTGAATTAATGAGTAACAGTTATCATGTATGAACAGAATCCACACTGCTCCCTTCTGCTTTCAGAAAGCTGTATTTACTGCAAATGTCTACTAGTTAATGTCAGAGTCAGGTAGCTGCAAGTATAATTTTTTCTCTGTTTGAAAGTTAGTTTTTATATCTTCTCTAGTTGAGAAGATGCCAGGCATTTCTCATATCACCCTGAGAGTTGTTCTTTAAATCAGACATAAAAATTTGGTCTTATTATTGTGTAACTGTTGACAACGGAGCAGGTACAAGGTACCTGATAAGACAGATGGGACTAGTCTTGTAGTTCTTGGATTTGGTTGGAAAGAATTTTGAGTAATTTTGCATCGATATTCATAAGGGAAATTGGTCAGAAGTTCTCTTTCTTTGTTGGATCTTTGTGTGGTTTTGGTATCAGCGTAACTGTGGCTTCATAGAACGAATCGGGTAGTATTCCTTCTGTTTCTATTTTGTGGAATAGTATCAAGAGTATTGGTGTTATGTCTTCTTTGAAGGTCTGATAGAATTCTGCATTAAAACCGTCTGGTCCTGTGCTTTTTATGGTTGGAAGACTTTCAATGACCCCTTCTATTTCTTTAGGGGTTATGGGACTGTTTATATGATCTATTTGATCCTGATTTAATTTTGGTATTTGGTATCTGTCTAGGAAATTGTCCATTT
>BDUI01000141.1:372107-382672 GCA_002335545.1 Apodemus speciosus
TTTGGTTTTTCGAGACAGGGTTTCTCTGTGTAGCCCTGGCTGTCCTGGAACTCACTCTGTAGACCAGACTGGCCTCGAATTCAGAAATCTGCCTGCCTCTGCCTCCCAAGTGCTGGGATTAAAGGCGTGCGCCATCATCGCTTGGTCATGTGGTCTTTATAACTATTTCTTTGGAGTATAAGTTGAGGTTAGAGATGGTGATTCCCCCTGAAGATCCTCTATTGTTGAGAATTGTTTCAGCTATCATGGGATTTTTTTTCATATGAAGTTAAGAATTGCTCTTTCAATTTCTGTAAAGAATTGTTTTATAATTTTGATGGAGATTGCAATGAATTTGTAGATTGCTTCTGATAAAATGGCCATTTTTACCCTGTTAATCCTACCAATCGATGAGCATGGGAGATCCTTACACCTTCTGAAATCTTCGATGTTTTTCTTCAAGGATTTAAAGTTCTTTTCATATAGATCTTCCATTTGCTTGGTTGGAGTTACACCCAGCTATTTTATACTATTTGTCAGTATTGTGGATGATTTTATGTGCCTAATTTCTTCCTCAGTTTGATTACCATTTATATAAAGGAAGGCTGATTGTTTGAGTTAATTTTATATTCCACCATGCCACTGAAATTGTTTATAAGCTGTGTAGGTGTTCTCTGCTGGAATTTTGGGGATTGTTTATGATATGATTGAATCATATCATCTGTGAATAGTGATACTTTGACTTCTTCCTTTCCAATTTGTATCCCCTTGACCTCCTTTAGTTGTCTAATTGCTGGAGCTAGAAATCAAGTACTTTATTGAGTAGATATGGAGATGGTAAAAAACTTTGTCTTGTCCCTAATTTTAGTGGGATATCTTCTAGTTTTTCTCCATTTAATTTTATGTTGGCATTTGGCTTGCTAAATATTTCTTTTTATATGTTTTGGTACATGCCATGTATTCCTCATCTCTTCAAGACTTTTACCATGAAAGGTTATATTTTGTCTAAGGCTTTTTCAACATCTAATGAGAAGATCATGTGAATTTTTTTCTTTGAGTGTGCTTATATACTGTATTACATTGATGAATATCCCAATATTGAATCAACCCTGCATCCCTGGGATGAAGCCTACTTGATCATGGTGAATGATAGTTTTATGTATTCTTAAATTCAGTTTGTGAGAATTTAATTGAGTATTTTCCATCAATATTCATAACTGGGTTTACCTAAGGTTCTCTTTCTCTGTTGAGTCATTTTGAGGTTTAGGTATAAGGGTGATTGTGGCTTCATAGAATTAATTACTTAGTGTTCCTTCTGTTTATATTTTGTTGAATAGTTTGAGAAGTATTGATATTAACTCTTCTTTGAAGGTCTGGTAGAATTTTACACTAAAACTATCTTGCTCTTGGATTGTTTTGTTTGGGAAGGTTTTAATGACTATTTTATTTCCTTAGGAGTTTTGAACAATTTAGTTTACCTGCTCTTATTTAACTTTGGTACATAGAATCTATTTAGAAAATCATCCATTTTATCTACATTTTTCAGTTTTGTTGAATATAGTCTTTTGTAGTAGATGCTGATAATTTTTAGAAATTCCTCATTTTCTATTGTTATGGTCGCTTTTTCATTTCTGATTTTGTCAATTTGAGCACTGTCTATTTTCCCTTTAGTTAATTTGCCTGTTTATATTATCATGTATTTACTCTGTACAACAGCCCTCATAACAAAGAAAAAAAAGGTGAAAATACACTTCTGTGAATTTTTCAAATAAAAGAGCATGGGAACACCAATGCAGAAGTTATGGCAAGCATTGAAGAAGCTGAAGGAGTTTGCAACCCCATAGGAAGAACAACAGTATCAACCAACAAGACCCCTCAAAGTTCCCAGAGACCAAGCCACCAACCAAAAAGTACACATGGGGTATCAATGGCTCTAGCAGAGGATTGCCTTACTGAGCATCACCGGGAGGGGAGCCCCTTGGAATATAAAATTAACTCAAACAAAAAGTCTCCTGTGGAAACCACACCAGCATGCCTTCTGTCTGCCTCCTTTTCCCTTCTGTTCTGGGGCTGGCCAAGCTGCCCCGGAGACCCCATTCTCAGCTCTTCTGCAGTACCCTGAGATGGCCAAGAGCTAGAGAACCTGTCACTCCTGTCCTCTGTGAGGCCTAGGGGCCCTGAGACTGCTCCTTCCCTACCACCGCAGATAGGGGTCCTGTGGCTTCTCCCAGCCAGACATGCAACCAGCTGAGTGAGGGCACACAACAGTCTCCTGGAACTGCCCTGCTAGAGCCAACAAGCTCTGTCAAGACATGGTTTTCCCTCACTCCCCTTTCCCCAACAAGCTGCAGCAGCTGCAACAGCAGCAGTTTCCAGCTTCTGCCCTGCCAGAGCAAGCAAGCTCTGGCAAGACATGGGTCTTTTCCTTTTCCCCTTTCCCCACACCGCACACACCATAAGCTGCTGTGGCACCCTACAAGTGGTAGCAGAAAAGATGGTTGTACAATGCAGACCCTCTGCTAGAACACACACACAGACCCACAGGGGACCTTGGGTGATGTGATCTAGTTCAAAAGTAGGTCTTCCTCTGATCTCTCTCTCTCTCTCTCTCTCTCTCTCTCTCTCTCTCTCTCTCTCTTCCCACATGTTTCTGGTCAGCTTCCTGAGGTGGCAGAAAGGTTCTAAGACTTTACTGCCCCTCCCCTTCATTGCTCTCCTCTCTGTTTCTGCCCCCAAAAGGCATTCATGCTTTTCTGCTGATCCTTCAGTCACAACTAGTCTCTACTCTCTGCCTATCCCTCAGCCCCTCAGTGAGATCTCCCTTAGAGCTGCAATGCAGAGGACAGTGCCTGCTCTGAGTTCTCTGCTTCCTCAGTCTGCTAGCTAACAAGTGGTTCTCTGAGGCCCCTGCAGGCCAAAAAAGCCAAATTAACCCCCTCACACCAGCCAGCAAGCTGCTGATGCTTTGGCTAGGAAGCCTCTCATTTTCCCTCTCCTTGGCTGTGTTATCTATGTTTATCTTGTAAGCTTTCTTTTAAGATTGGCCTTTCATATCCTTCTTTCGAAGAAAACAACTAACTGGGCAAACCAGGTGACCTGTCTGCTAAGAGCACAATGCAACCTAGTGGCTGCAGGCCCCATCCCCATCCACCTAAGTCCACAAAAGCTGTACCTGGGTGCTTTTCAACTCAAAATTTTCTTGTTTCTTTACTTCAATGCTTATTTTTCTTCCTAACATTCATGATATATGTCCAAAATTTTCAACCTGTTTAAGATTTCTTTTAAGGTCCAAAAGTCATCTAATACGCTTCCAGTCGTCAAATTAATTATGCTGATTACCATCATTCAATCCTTAATTAACCACCAATTTCCTTTTACAATCTGTTACTTCCTATCCTAGATGCACAATTAACATGATATTTTCTTTCTCAGCCACCCAAAGAAGACTTAAAGCATGATTTCCAGAACTAAATTCCTCAAGCACCCTTGCTTTTCAAGGATTCTAACAATGATCCATGCTCCTCCCAAGTAAACCATTATGGGCCTAACATTCGCCATCTACCCTATGCAGACATCCCCCTGCCAGAGTTCTGATCCTCTGTTATAATTACTCTACAAGTTTATCCCCACACAGTGCCTGCTGCCATAGATACAGCAGGGACAAGCACCACCTCCTGGGACCTGTATGAGACAACAAAGCTGCTTTTCAGACAACTCATCTGACTGAAGACTCTGACATACACTGAGATTCAGAGACATGTGCTCAACCCCATGAAGGACAGACTTGGGACCTTCCAGCTAAAGATGAACTCTCTTGCCAAAGCCAAATGACTGCTGAACTTAGGGGAGGTTACATGATAGTAAGAAAAACATGTCTATCTAGATTGATCGATTACTATTTAAAAATGATGTTACCCTCAAACTGTGCCATTAATTCAATCATCCCTTGCCTTCCCAACCCCTACTCTTAACCTCCATACCACTCTGGCTTAGTTGTGTTACTTCTCTGGCATATACTTCCAACCCACCCAAAATTTTTACTACAAATGACACAGTAACTCCAGGGACCCCTATCTTTTAAATAAAAAGTAAAGAAAGGGGATGTTGGACTCTGAAAGAAAGTCTGTGTTCTGGCTAAGCTAGGTTTAAAGCCCGGTGATCCAGTGGATTTAATTCATGAGGGATGGAAGGTCTGCTTGCCCATGTTCCCAGACACTAGGCTCCTGACACCACGAGGCCCTCAACTCCATAATCCTGTGGCCTTCAGTCATGTAGGGTAATTCCTCAAGCCCCTGGTGTTCTGGCTGGACTCCACTCCCACTGTTACCTGGCTACAGACAGGTATGCCCCACCCCACAGTAACCTGGCAAGAGCCAGGCAGCCTGTCCCACTCTAAAAGGGTATGCTTGGCCCCTCCTCTCTCCCATTCTCTTACTGTCTCCCTTGCCTCTTGCACCCTTGCTCCCTGCTCTCCTCATTCCCTTCCCAACTCTCTCCACGTGGTCATTGCAGGCTTCTACTTCCCTATCTCTTCTCTTTGCCCCTACTTTTCTGCAATACATGGGCTACCTTCTTCCATCTAAACCTGCCATGCTGGAACAATGGAATGCACCACATCTGGTGCCCAACATGGGGCTTGAACAGACACAATTGCACTGAATGGATACTGCAGGAAGGTGAGGCCCCTGCCCGATGAAAACAATCAATGTTTCTTTTCCTACTGTGCTTTCAGTCAGCACCGTTGAGTGGATTTTGACAAACCCAAGGGGCAACTGAAGTCTCCTGGCCAGAGCTTCTCTCTGGTGTTGGCTGAAGGTCTCTCTGGTCTCTGTCTAAATCCTGACAGCCTGCAATGGGCATTGCCAAGGACTCTCTATCTAACTTCTCCTTAAAACAAAAAGAAAACCTGGCAACACAGCAGCCACTTAAAAGACACAGGGCAGCTGCCAGTTCTTAAATTTGTGAGAAGGTTTAGTATTTTGGACCTCTGTGCAATCCTCCGAAGCCAAATAGGCCAAGGGAACATTCCCATTGGACAAGTGCTTCTCTTTTCTATCATGGGTAACTCACCATGACATAAAAAATCACCCCTAGTCATGGAAATATGTGTCCTACTAAAACCCCAGGGAATAGAGATAGTCAAAAAGCAAGCCTCCTTATATTGGGAGGAAGTTCTTCAGATAGTGCAATGCATAGCCAATGTTAATATTTATAGCCTGGTCTCATGGATCTGAGTAGGTTCTTTCATCAAAAACAGGAATACCCAAGAAGGAAAAACACCCTCCCGTGATTTTTTGCCGATTTTAGCAGTCATTCAGCAATGCATAGGGCCATCTAAAATAAGACAGTCTGATAGGACCACAGTTCCTGATCCTCTTCAGTCAAATGAACTCAAAGATCAAGGTCCTAGAAACTGCTCTATTTCAGATCAAACACCCTTACCCTACAAATAAGGGAAATAATATCCATCTACCCAGCCCTGGCTCCTTATGCCTCAGACAAAACACTAAATAAAGCATCTGCTCCTCCTGCCCCTCCTCCCACTCAAGGGCCACACTGCATTTAAAAACAAAGGAGCTACCACCTGCCTTTCCCCTTACTTCACCTCCCCCCATCCAACCAGAGAGAGGTATTTCTTCTTCACCTTCTCCAAACCCAAGCCATAAAAGTGAAATAAATTCAAAACTCGTAGACAAAGCTCCACCTAGCTCCATAGTCCCTTACCTCCAAACATCTATCACTCAACAACTTTGTAATTGTTGAGACTCTCTTGCAAAAACTAACCACTTGGTAGCCTGAATTCTTCCCTTTCTTGGCCCCATACTAGCCATTGGAGCATTGCTTCTCTTGGCACCCTGTCTCATTCAGTTTCTAAAGCAGCAGGTGAGTAGCTTTGCAAAGATCACTACCAATCAGGCCATGGTTCAATATCAAACTGTTCCCAACATAGGAGACAGTTATCCTGATGACACCTCTCCCTTATAAAAAGAAAAAGAGGAATTTGTTAGGAGAAGAGCTGTGCACAGGCAGCCTGGTCCCAGCACTGACTTTGAACCCCTGCAACCTGGTAGGTAATTTCCACCTACATGGGATGGAAGGAGTTTGGCCACACCCCCTGGTCCCAGGGCTCCTGTTCCAGTTACCACTCCCACATTCCCCTGCAGGAGAGGTGTATGGCTATCAGTCATGTAGGAGCAGGACCAAGCCTTCCCACATGTAAATAATGTTTCCCAAACTCTCAGTCTAAGCCAATGAGAAGTACCTGCTATCAAACCCTATCAACCACAAAACTGTATATAAACCCTATCCTGAATCCTATAGATTATTAAAAGTCTGTGAGAACTACTCCATCATCTGAGAGCTTCTGTCATAAATGCTGTAACACTTGGGAAGAGATTTGCTCTCTGGAAAGAGATCTGCTCTTGGCTCTGCTACACTCCCCCCAGGTTAGTCAGCCTTTCAGCCCAGCCTGACCTGACAGCAGGACAACATGGGTGACCAAGACAGTGACATGGTAAAGATGGATGTAGAATCAGCTACAGTGACAGAAGCAACTCCCCCCCCCCTATCCCCAATCCCACCCTCTTCCCTCTGCCAGAATTCGTGTAACTGGTCAGGTCAAAGTCCTCTATGGAAAGCTTCAGTATGCATGTGCATATCTTCATATTTCTGATTTTCCCACTTCAACAAGTAAGACTGCTGTTGATTAAGAAAATTAGATGGACTATAAATAAAAAAACAATAAAAATTTTAAAAAAGATCCTTACACATTGGCAGGCAAAGAATTCCAGCCTTACATTTCCTGTTGTCCATCTGTTGATTCTGGTTTCAAATAACAGAAAAGCACAATTCATGGGCACAGCAAGGTGTTTTCTTAGAAAATGTCCTGACTGTATTTATGGGGTATTTTAGTTAAGGTTTCCACTACTATGAAGAGGCACCATAACCAAAGCAACTCTTATAAAGGCAGACATTTAATTAGGGTTAGTTTTCAGTTTCAGAGGTTCATTCCAAGCCATCATAGTGTGAAACATGGCATCAGGCAGTGAGACATGATACTGGAGGAGGTGATGAGAGTCCTCCATCTTTATCTGAAGCCCTTCAGGAGAGGATTTCCTTCTAGCCAGCTAGCAGGTAGGTTTAAAAATTCCTCCAACAAGGCCACGCCTATTTCAACAAGGCCATATATTCTAATAGTGCAAGTCTCTGGTACAAAATATTTAAATCACCACATGTGGCAACCAGGTATCTGTGAAAAAGGTCAATAGAAAAAAAATAAATTTCCTTTACTCATTTCCTTTAGACTCCCTAAACTACAAGTACTAGAAAAGCTGAGAACAAGTCACTTGAACACGGATAGTTTCCTACATTTCTGCACTTCCTTGCAAAAAGAAAATGTAACATGAAATATTATTGAAAGACACCACAGTGTCTGAAATTAATGTTTCCAAACAGATGGAGTTTTTGGATCCAGTTTCCACAAGTAAACAACTTCGAGGCTTTTGATTCCACACTAGTGAGAGGGTATTACTTCCCCCAGGTAGAGCAGTAATTAGAGGAAATTGCCAGTGAATTTGGGTAAATCCACACAAAGTAGATGATTGAAAGAAAAGCTAATCAAAACGTTTATGAGATCTCTTTAAATTTAGCACTAATAAAAATAAATATTTAAAAATGAGATAAATGTCTTCCAAAGACATTTAAATGAGTGACCATGAAGACCCACTGAAAAAGTGAGCTGTGTCCTAGATCAGTGTTCTCATAATATCTACAATGTCTCAGCACTCTAATATCTGTTACTAGAAGTAAAATAAAATTATAAATATATAAATTTACAGAAGCATTACAGCACTCAGAGATCAACAAGTTTTTTGGGGTAAAATGATTGAATCTCTCATGTCTTTTTATACAAACAAAAAATAACAAAAATAATTTTCCAAATATATTATATAATGAGTTCCTATTTACTTTCCTTACGTGCTCACATATTGCTTATGAAGCAAAGGATGATAGGAAATAACAATATCTAGCTATTTTTTTAAATTCAAGCTTTTGTTACCCTGTTTCAAGTATTACTAAGGTTGTTGTTTTTATATGTTCTTCTGTGTATGTATATTTTAAGTTGTATGTATCCTAAAACAGATGAGAAATTTTGTGATAATGTCTATTCTTCAAGACATAATTATTAGTAAAATTAGTAAACAAGAACAGAAACATGCATCTGGCAGCTTAGAAACAGATAACCAGAAATATTAATCCAGTTGTTTCTCCGTTTTCCTCAAACCGCATGGGGATTAAGTTATTATCTAACAAAGTTAATTCTAAAGTTAACACTTTGGAATTAATCCAAGACAAGAGAATGTTCTTGAGAAGATCTTAATGAGAAGAATATCATCGAAGGTTTAATTAAATAAGACTTCTGGGGGTTTGATAGGAAAGGTTTTAGTTTGTTTGGAAAAGGTATAATCAGAGAGATTTTTAATAGCCATCTCATTAACAGGTGATGCAAGTTTTATTTTATCCTCTTACAACTTGTTAATTTGAGTCTTAATGAATTGAAAGAATTTGAGTAACTTTATTATCACTGAATGATTTGAACCTTTTTTTTTTTCTGTTTTATGGTTCTTGTAGTAACAGCAGGGAAATTAATAATATAACAATAAAGTTACCTTTCTGGAAAGCATACCAAACTAATTACCTGATACAAACCTCTCCTGGATATTTAGTAGTTACCAATTACATACAAATGGGTAAAATTTAAATTAGTTCAAGTTCCCCAGACACACACATGGTTTGTCAAACTGATATCTAGCTGTTATTCATAATTCATCTCAACTCTTTGTGTCAAAGAATTTTCTAATCAATAGGCATGGTATAAAAATATGATATATTAAATCACAAATGCAAAACAATTAGATCTGTCCTTAATATTATATATTTTTCACCTCCAAATGTCATTTGTCTATCATTTAATATGAAGCATATCTTGCTTAAAATAATCTGTTTTCTAGAAATTTGCTGAAATAATGGAATTAATGATTTTAGTCCATAATGATCATTGTAAATTTAGGGAGATACCTCTTTTTCATATTCCTTTAGAAGAAAAAAACTTCTTAATTTATTTTGAACTATTTAAAATACACAGACAAATTTTTCATGGTAATTAAAATCACCACAAATTATTTATTCTCTTCTAAACACACCAAGTTCCAACTGATACCTCCATACTAGGTGTGGATCTCTGGAGTAACATATGTCTGAAGGAAAAAGAAGATTGTATGGTGTAGGCCTATGATGATCTGATAAAGAAACATCCACTATAGTATACAGATTATTCCCCAGTTGGTGGTGCTGATGAACGCTTGCTATTTCTACCATTTTTTCTTTTTCAAAAAAAAAGTATTTTTAAACAAAACTGTATTACAGGGTTATCATGTAAATATTTTTGTCTCTCTTTGCGTTGTTTCTACTTTCTATTTACACAAACTGCTTAACTAATGTAGTTATTTGTAAATGGCATTGAATACCTGTAATCTTGGTCAGCTCTTCTTGAAATGTAACATTCATACTTTGAAAATTTTAAGAAATAAAGAAAAATGTATAATGGGTTAGAAAATCATAAAGAATATTAAAATATGCATTGGAATTGAGGAGGCAAAAACAATAGTTTACAAATAAAACATGAGATAGTAATATCAATTTGTTACATTATGTTAAAAATATAATTGGATTCAACTGTTTTAGTAATTTAAAAGCTTTATTGATGTTGGTATGTTTCACATTTTTTTTAATCTGTGGGGAGCATCCAGGAAGTAGAAGAGATTAAAACAGTTGAAAAGTATGTTAAGTGTGATGAAGTGAATTCGGTAAATGGCTAAAGGAAAATCATATAGATTATCAAGAACTTAAGCTGTACATTATTTCTGTCCTAAGCTAAAGAATGGCTCCAAAGGATGAAATAAAAAGAAAGGAGAAAAGTAAAAGGTCAAGTATAACTAAGTGGGTAATAATTAAAAGATATTAAAATTTATAAGATCAAAATTTAGTATCTGGTGCACAGATCATAGATCTCATTCTCTTTTTACTAGTGAAGGCCTCTTAAGCTGACCTATTTTAGTAACATTAACAAACAAAGGGTGTCTATTTTATATTATGAGATAAAAGTTGCATTGTTATCAAATTTTGCATTTAACCTTAATTCAGACTGTAGATGATATATTTCTGTATAAAGTATAGTTGATAATATGGAATTAGTCATTTAATGACTAATTTTGAATATACAAATAAAATTTATCAATATGTTAAGTTTTAGTGGCAAGTATTTTACATTTCTTGCAGACTAAGTCATGCTTGGAGCAATATGATCCCCAGGCTCTAAATAGTCCTCATACCCCATGCAGGGTGAAGCAGGAAGATAAAAGATGAATCTAGAATGATGACCTCACAAAATGCTTCTTTTTTTTAAATTATTCAATCAGATTTATATATCAATAAAATCACAATTTACAAGATACCAATACAATAATTTCACAGCCAATTGATAATGATAAAAGCTTTATCCCAATATTTCTTTTTTTTAATTTTTT
>BDUI01000141.1:383373-396755 GCA_002335545.1 Apodemus speciosus
ACCCCATTTTTTGATAGGGTTATTTGGTTTTCTGGGTTCTAACTTTTTGAGTTCTTTGTATACATTACTATTTAAAGTTCATCTGAAAAATACTTGCTAAAAATAATTGCCTCTAGGACTGAGAAGTGAAGGTTATTCATCTCCTAATTGGGACAGACATCATGTTTGATTTCACCAACCTTCTGAAAGGAAATAAAAGAACTTTGGAAAAAATTGAAGTTGTTGGGCAAACTGTGATTTCACTGATAGACATTGAAATTAATTATTTGGCCATAAAATGGACCCTTATATAATCTGATATAATAGTGTACATGTATAAAAGCCTTATATATGTTATAAATGCAGTGCTCAAAAAAAATAAATGCAGTGCTCTAGAAAATTAAGGCAAAGACACAGCCTCTGTAGAACTTTTGCATGAAAGGTTGAATTTATCACCCTGGGTCAAAGCTTGTGAATTACAAGGTAAAAGTGAATCAACTTTTATATGGACTCCACACTGCTTTTAGTCTTTGAATGCTCACAGAGCCATTTGGAAAGAAAATAGATCCTTCAGTTCTAACTCAAGGAAATTAAATATGATACAGAAATTCTTAAGCTGATAGAAATTATGCAAATTTTTAATTCAATAATACTCATATACTGAGTTTTGAGCTACCAGAAACAATGTTCTGAATCCACCATTACAATGTGACAAAAACTCAGTGCAATGAATTTTTTAAACTAACAACAAAATAATACACATTTGTACCAGTATCATGCAATGCTGTATATATAATGAAAATAGTCATCTCATCAAAAGCAAACTACAGAATTAATGAAATCCCCATTAAAATTGCAACATATTTTATAGACCTTGAAAGAGCAATTCTAAACTTCATATGGAAAAATAATAAACCCAGAATAGTTCAAACAATCCTAAACTGTAAAACAACTTCAGGAGGATTCAGTATACTTGGCTTCAAACTGTAATACAGATCAATAGTGATAGAAACTACATGGTATTGGTACAGAAACAGACACAATGATAATTGGAATTGAAGATCCAGAAATAAACCCATAGCCCTATGGGCACTTGATGTTTTAAAAAGAACCCAAAACCGTATGATGGGGAAAAAATTTAAGATTCCTTAACATATAGTACTAGACTAACTAGATATCTACATGAAGAATGAAAATAGATACATACTTATTACCCTGAAAGAAACTTAATTACAAACACAACAAGGATCTCAACATAAGAACAGATACACTAAATGCCACAGAAGAGAATGTGGGGAATTCACTTGAACTCATTTGTACGGGAGACAATTTCCTGAAGAGAACAACAATGGCTCAGTCTCTGAAATCAACAACTTATAAATTGGACCTCATTAAACTGCAAAACTTCTCTAATACAAAGGAAACTTTCTACAGGAAAAAGCAGTCTATATATTAGGAAAAATCTTCACCAATCCTACATCTGACAGAGGGCTAATATCCAAAATTTATAAAAAAAAAAGCTTAAGAAATTAGATACCATCATGCCATATAACCTAATTTTATAAAAGGAGTCCAGAGCTATACAGAGCCATAACTGGGTATCATGCAACTTGGTAGGAACTCAACATTGATCAAGGTGAACTTCTTCTCTCAGTCTTTGTTGAGCAGGGATTCCTGTGCTATTCAGGATCCTGCTCCACCTAGGGTGGAGTGCTCAGAGTGAAGGTGAAGTTCATTGTTCCTCCAGGTCTACCAATTCCTGAATTAAGCAGATGACCCACCCAGCTGCCTGAACAGTGGAACCAAGAACTGCCGGACCACTTCCCCGGAACTCAGCCCAGAGTCTGGGAGGAGGAGCTTGCCCAAGCTGTTATATTATCTAACTTCCATTAAAAACTTGGGCCTTGACTGGCAACTGTCGCCCTGGCCCTCGTTCTTTTCACCTCTTCCCCACCTCAGCTTCTCTTCCAGGAACCAGTTTTCAGTAGCTGCAGGCAGCAACAGAATGGCACCCATGTGGGGCTGGAGTCAGAAGATCTCCTGAGGTGTCCCTGTCTTCCCGAAGCTTTGCAGAAAACAGAAAAAGATGGTATCCTGCACAATGAGCAAGCACAGGTGCAAAACGGATATGGACTAAGTGAGGCAGCATCTACCCAACACTGAACTCCTCGCTTAGAGGCAGACAATGGAAAATGGGGCAGGAACTTTCTAGGCATTTGTCCACAGCTTTTAAGAGCTGATTCAGTCGAAAAAGAAAAGGGTTTAAAAATAGGCATATGTCCGCAATCTCCAAGAGCTGCTTTGGGAAAGTTTGAAAATTGAGAGAGAAAGAGAGAAGGAAAATTAATGTAATTGCATAACAAGCGAGCTTCCTTTTCTGTGTATCTTTTTTTTTGTCTCTGTTGCGCACCATGCATCTACCTGTATGTTTGTGTCCTCTTCTATCTTTATGTGAATGACTGTTTGTTTCATGTTAAAAAAATGGTAAAAATTTCATCTGCTGGTGGTTTATCTCTTAATCTAGCTGCAGTTTAAACAGCAGAGGCTAATTTAAGGTGTCCCACACTCAGCTAGGAGTCAAACATAGTTAGAGAAAAAGCTGCTTTTAAAAAGGGCCAGCAGTCTCATGTCTAGGACAAGTGGGTTAATGGTTGTTTCTCCTAAAGAAAAATCTCTACAATTGTGGTGTTTAGTTCAAAGTGCTTTTTATTCTCTCAAAATTAGAGTTAGAAAAAGGGAAAAAATGTTTGGTTTAAGTTTATGAGATTCATGTAATTGTTTTATTCATGTTTATAATTGGTCTTAAAGATATAAGTATATTTCGCATGTCTTGACTATATAGAGTATTGGCTTTTAAGTCATTGGACATGATTTAAAAGGTATAATGTTGGTAACAAAAAGTTAGTTTAGAAGTGGTAGCTCAGGGTTGCAGCCATCGTAAACAACAACAGATGGCATGATGCAGGAAATACAGGCCTCTAAGATTCTTCTAAATTGGCATGGTGTTTTGTGTGAATCTTAACCTAGAAATTAGATTTATACAGAATAATATTTAAAACAATGACTCTTCAATTAGTTATACTGTCTTACATTTGAAAATAAAAACTGGCAGACAAACCTTGTGCTGTAAAAATAATGTGTTTGCCATTAATTTTAAAGAAAATAGATTATTGAAAATTGGGTTTTGCTTCCAAAGTTGTAGTTATACTCTAATATTGCTAGAGAAAATTAAGAGTTACAATAAAATTGCCAGTGTGCCATTGGCTGCAGTTTGCAGTCTGGTTAAAGGCTTATGATTCTTAACATATTTTATAGTTAAGACAATTTTAAGAGTGATAAAGGTTAAAAACAGCTGTGGCCAGTATGGGCCTATTGCCATTTTTCACAAGTTTATTGATATGGTGAAAGCAAAATTTAACCCTCCAACATTAAGAAGAAGATCTCAGTGGAAATTTATTTGATATCAACAGGCTCCTTTGACTACTAAAAACCGATGAGTAGAATTTTTCCAGTAACCCTGAAATTACAGGTTCCTTTTGTTATTCGACCCTCATACAAAGTCCTTGAAGGACAGGTGGGTTTGGATCTGGTTTTAGACAATAGGCTCAGATTAGAAGATATTTACTTTTGAGGAACTTCATACAAAGTCCTTGCTGAACAGGCACGTGTAGGGCAGATTAGAAGAAAAAAATAACATTTGAGTTAGAGCAAATCTCAGAGCTTCCTCAGTGGAAGCTTTGTGGAACTGCTTTTGTCTTGCAGACCCCACCTAGGGAGTTTTTGGCCAAAAAAACATTCTTAACAGACTTATCCAGGTGTGGTTCAAAATGCAGTTCAAACTTATGAAAGGTTAATAAGGCTATGCAGAACTTAGGAAGGCTTTAAACTTTGGCCTGCCAACTCCATACAAAATTATTATAGATTTAATGTTGTTTTTTTTTTTTTGCTTTACATTCTGATAATAGAAGCATTTGCTTCTATGAACCAACTTTAAAAAACAATAAAGCAATTTCATTAGAAGGTATTTTCCTCAAGGAATGGCTAATAGCCTTCTTACCTTATGTGAAAAAAATGTTTTGTCTCTGCTTCAATACAAGAAGATAGGATCTTAAATTTTTCAGTGTATGTTGTACATAAAATTTTATTACAGGCCTTTGCTCTTAACTATGGGCTTTTAAATTTTTTAAGTAAATGATTTTCAGAGGTTGTTAGACTATATTAAGTGGCTTTATTTTATATTAACCTCATCTTAAGCTTGGCACAGGAGGACTTAAACCTCTGTTTTCAAGGTAGATACAAATTAACTGGCAAAGGACAAATAACTTTACAGAGAGTAGAGAAGGCTACTAAAATCAGCTGTTTATGATATGTGTTCACTGCCATTCCTCGGCAAAGGGAACATTAATGTAGAATCACCCTTTTTTCATTTCCAAATAAAGTTTTAGCACCCTCTGATAAATATATTGGTGTTTTAATAAAATGTTGTAAGATAAAATTATAAAAATATGTCAAAAGGAATGTTTTAAGAGCCTGATAAAATATTTGTTCCTTGTTTCAAACAGCAATCAAATTGGTTATTTCAAAATATTGGTAGTTATCCTATAATATGGCAAGCCTTTTTAGGCAAAATTAATAATTTTTATCAAAAAGATAATTTGTTGCAATTTACTTTTATATTTCTATACATGCATCCCATAAATAATGCATCAACTGTGGGAGTAAAGCTCATATAAGTAGATCACATGTTTACTCTTTTGAGTAACAGCTTATGTCTTGATTCACAAAGCTACCTCCCCCACCCCAGAGGCCAGGTTTTATGTCTTTTAATTTGCTAATTTGCAACTGAATTGGATACCTCAAGGACATCCTCAGACAAGTTAATCCTGTTCCACCTTTAACTCTTGACCTTGTTTGTTAAGCAGACTGGCTGTCTCCACCCAGGCTCACGTAAATAGAAAGATCTCGTGTCTGTTAAAGACACTTGCAGAACCCCTGTCTTTAAAACTTATACAAGTGGATCTCCTTTAGTAGCCACATAGAACTCAGATCTATGTATATTTGCTAATCGAGCAAAAATGGGCACCAGTGAGAGATGTGAGGCAAAGCATCACAAGGGAAGGATATTTTCTGGCTCTGAGTTCCCTGGAAGTACACCTAATTGCATAGGGGTTAAAGACGAGAGGCTGTCCTTAAAATAATAAGGGAGCCTATTACACCTCCTCTGCAAAAGACATCATACAATATTTAAGAGGAATTATGGTCAATGCTTTCCCTCTCTGGTTAAATTCCACTGTCTTATGAGGGATGCTTATCCACTTGTTTTCTATCTCCTCATTTTCAAATTAATAAAAAGGGAGGAAATGTACAAAGCCATAACAGGGTGTCATGCCACTTGTTAGGAACTCAACATTGATCAAGGTGAACTTCTTCTCCCAGCCTTTGTTGAGCAGGGATTCCTGTGCTATTTAGGATCCTGCTCCACCTAGGGTGGAGTGCTCAGAGTGAAGGTGAAGTTCATTGTTCCTCCAGGTCTACTAATTCCTGAATTAAGCAGGTGACCCACCCAGCTGCCTGAACAGTGGAGCCAAGAACTGCCAGACCACTTCCCGGGAACTCAACCCAGAGTCTGGGGGGAGGATCTTGCCCAAGCTGTTATATTATCTAGCTTCCATTAAAAACTTGGGCCTCAACTGGCAACCGTTGCTCTGCCCCTCGTTCTTTTAGCCTCTTCCCCATCCATCCCTCAGCTTCTCTTCCAGGAACCAGTTTGCAATAGCTGCAGGCAGCAACACAGAGTTAAACAGAAATTTCTCAACAGAGGAATCTCAAATGGCTGAGAAGCACAAAAAGAAATGTTCTAAGTCCTTAGCTATCAGATAAATGCAAACCAAAACAGCTCTGAAGCTTCATCTTACACCCACCAGAATGGCTATGCACAAAACCTCAAGAGATAGCACATGCTGACCAGGATATGGAGCAAAGGGAACACTTCTTCATTGCTGGGTGGACTGCAAACTTGTACAACCACCACTGAAATCAAGTTATCCATTTCTCAGAAAGCTATGAAAGGCTTTACCTCAATATATTTTTTGGAACAAAGATCTTAGGGTAAGTTGTAGGAAGAGAATAAGGCATGGGGAAAGAAGTCTGAGAATTAACATATGAGAGAAGCCACTAAAGGGATTGGAAATTTCTGCTGAACAATCAGGCCTGTATTTCCATGATGCAGAGCATTCAGTAGAGCAAATGTGGCAGATGTCAGATGGTAGATGTACATGATCCTTAAAGAGTTATGATGCTAAAGGTCTTTGGGTTTCTGTTTTATACCTTCTTCTTTTCTTTTATCCAAAATGTATTGCTAGAGGAAATGACTTGCTCTTCTCTAATAAGCAGTATCTATTGCTTGTTTTAGAGTTTAAGAGATTTATTTCAAATGTGAGATAGAACAGGCTTTCTCATAGCCCAGAAGCCATTCTGTTCTGGGATTTTACTGTGTCTGTGTGGGTCAACTTGATTGTAGGACATGCCATGTAGAAAAAAGTCAAGCAGTTTTGGCATGACTTCCTTGAAGCTATGTGATTTTTTTTAATTTTCCTTTCAGTTTTTAAGATACTTTACAAATAATAGCTTGGTTCCTTTTATACATGCTTGTTGGAATTTCCCAAAGTCCTTTCTTACTCCTCTTCACCCTTTTCTCTTGTCCTATGGAAATCAATATAGATGTTTATTCCTCAAAAAGCTATGACTAGAACTACCAATGTGCCCAGCTAAAACTCCCAGGTATACCCAAAGAAATCTAACACAACAGAAATACTTGTATATAGATATTATAGCAACAACATTCACAGTAACGATGTTATCGGTTCATTTATCCATTACCAATGAATAGATGAAATAAAACAAAGTATGTGTACACAGTGGAGTTTTAGTTATTAATTTAAAAAGTGAGATTATATTGCTTTGTGAAAAATTGGTGGAAAGGAGATCCCCATGTTAAGTGAAGTAAGCCATACCCAGAGAATCAAATATCCATGTTTCTACTCATGGCGATCTAGATCTTCATAAATTTGAGAGGACTGCTTAGAATCAGCTTCTATTTCTATCACCTATGCGATCCATTTCAACTTCTATGTTTCTCTGGACTCATATTCTACCTTTCAATAGCATTTCCAATCAGTGAGAGGAGCCTTTTGAGTAGAGAACATGGAACTGTGGGGAGATATAGGAATCAGATAAAGACAGGGAAATAGCTCTTTCAATATGTAAATCATGATTTTTACTCTGTCTTCTGAAAGTCTGAAAGGAAAACTTAGGCCAGAAAGAGTTCAAATAAACAGAACCAATCTCATTCTACAATGTGAGAAAGACTCCAAAATAGGAGTTCAAGAGTGTGGAAATGAGTGAAAGGAATGTGTACAGAAGGATATTCTAGGCGTAAATACCCTCTAGACCTTTGGATGTTAACAAATATTATGAGAGTTAAAGCTCAGAATAGTACCAAGCATCATGCTGACCATGCTAAATTGTAGATCAAAATCTTTAGTACTCCTTGGGTATGACAAGATAGTCAAGCTTAGAACTGTTGGGTCTCTGAACAAAATATCTGAAATTAAGTACCCATGGGAACACACCACTAAGCAGCCAACTACCAGAACAGATCTTGAAATAGGACACAAATACTGAATGAAATTCAAAAACCAAGAACCTGGCAAGATATGTGGTTCTCCATCTAGTATGGGAAAGAAAAAGATAGGAAGACATGATCAAATTTGTACTAGAGTCTAAATTCATAGTTCATGTGACTACCAAGTCAGAGACKTATGATAATAACTTCACATGAATACATTAAACCTCTTTTTTTCTGACTATAATATATTACGAGTCCAGTATTTGTATCTATGGGTCTGTGCCCTGCTTTAAGGTTAGATAAACACATATCTGTCCTCCCAAACATTTTTCTTTGATTCTACAGGTTATGTCATAGCCTGTGTTTGACCTGACACCATCTTATGAGGGTCTCAAGGCTAAAGAATGTATACTAAGTATGATAATGATTTTTCACTCAGGCACTGTTACAATGACCTGGAAGCGCAGGCATTACCTTTGCCAAAAAAAAAAAAAAAAAAAAAAAAAAACAAAAAAAAAAAACAAAAAAAAAAAAACAAAAAAAAACAAGTATATAACCAACAGCTTCCTGACTCAAATGCTTCTACATTGGATAATGAAAGGGACATAGAGCTTCGGGATCATAATCAAATGGAGAGCCATGAAAAAGATGATGTTGGCTATTTGCACCAGGGAGCTAGGCAACTCCACAGCCCACCATTTGCATGCCCCCCCCCAGGTCAGGATAGAGTGATCCCCCAGCAGCGCTTTCAGTTCTGAGATTGAAGGTGAGATCTCCACTTTCTCTCTGGAGGGGAAGAGCTAGGAGCCCACAGAGCATATGAAGAGTGGAACAGCTGGAATAGAAGTCTTCTCACCACCATTTGCACCAGGGAGCTGGACAACTCCACAGCCTTCTGTGAACAGCCCACCAGAAGAGAGTGATCTTCCAGCAATGCTTTCACTTCTGAGCTCTGAGGTGAGATCTCCATCTTCTCTCTGCAGGGAAACAGCTAGGAACACATAAGGCATATGATAAGTGAAGCAGCTGGGACAGAGGAATTCAGGCTTCCATTTGTATCAGGGAGCCAGGTGGCTCCATAGCCTCCTGTTCACAGAGGCTAATCTTCTGTCGAAGAGATTGTTCTCCAAGGAGTACAGACACAGGCTTACAGGCCCATAGAAGGGACAAGCTCCAGCCAGAGACAGCAAGACCAGAGATAACCAGATGTCGATAGGCAAGCACAAGAACCCTAACAACAGAAACCAAGACTGCTTTTCAACATCAGAACCCAGTTCTCTCACCACAGCAAGTCCCAGGTACCACACAATGCTGGAAAAGAAAGAATTGGATTTAAAATTGTAAATCTTTTTTCCACTGGATGGTTTCAGCTCCTTTGTCGAATATCAAGTGACCATAGGTGTGTGGGTTCATTTCTGAGTCTTCAATCCTTTTCCACTGATCTACCTGCCTGTCACTGTACCAGTACCATGCAGTTTTTAACACTATTGCTCTGTAGTACTGCTTGCGGTCTGGGATACTGATTCCCCCAGAAGTTCTTTTACTGTTTAGAATAGTTTTAGCTATCCTGGTTTTTTGTTATTCTGGATGAATTTGATTATTGCTCTTTCTAACTCTATGAAAAACTGAGTTGGGATTTTGATGAGGATTGCATTGAACCTGTATATTGCTTTTGGCAAGATGACCATTTTTACTACATTAATCCTGCCAATCCACAAACATGGATGAATTTTCCATTTTCTGAGGTCTTCTTCGATTTCCTTCTTAAGAGACCCGAAGTTATTGTCATATAGATCTTTCACTTGTTAGGTTAAAGTCACACCAAGATACTTTATATTGTTTGTGGCTATTGTGAAGGGTGTCATTTCCCTAATTTCGTTCTCACCTACTTATCTGTTGAGTATAGGAAGGCTACTGATTTGCTTGAGTTGATTTTATAACCAGCCACTTTGTTGGAGGAGTTCTCTGGTGGAGTTTTTTGAGTCAGTTAAATATACTATCATATCATCTGCAAAGTGTGATAGTTTGACTTCTTCCTTTCCAATTTGTATCCCTTTGACCTCCTTATGCTGTCTATTTGCTCTATCTAAAACTTCAACTACTATATTGAAAAGATATGGATAGAGGTGGCAACCTTTTCAACAAATGGTACTGGTTCAACTGGAGGTCAGCATGCAGAAGAATGTAAATTGATCTATTTTATCTCTTTGTACTAAGCTCAAGTCAAAGTGCATCAAGGACCTCCACATAAAACCAGACACACTGAAACTAATAGAAAAGAAACTGGGGAAGACCATTAAGGACATGGGAAAAGGGGGGAAGTTCCTGAACAGGAACCAATATCTTATGCTCTAAGATCAACAATGACAAATGGGATCTCACAAAATTACAATGTTTCTGCAAGATAAAGGACACTGTCAAAAGGACAAAATGGCAACCAACAAATTGGGAAAAGATCTTCACCAACCCTACATCTGATAGAGGGCTAATATCCAATATATACAAAGAACTCAAAAAGTTAGACTCCAGAGAACCAAATAACCCTATTAAAAATGGGGTACAGAGCTAAACAAAGACTTTTCACCTGAAGAACTTCAGATGGGTGAGAAGCAGCTTAAGAAATGTTCAACATAATTAGTCATTAGGGAAATGCAAATCAAAAAACCATGATATTTCAATTCACACCTGTCAGAATGGCTAAGATTAAAAACTCAGGAGACAGCAGGTGTTGGTGAGGATGTGGAGAAAGAGGATAACTCCTCCACTGCTGGTAGGAATGCAAGTTGGTCCAACCACTGTGGAAATCAGTCTGGCAGTTCCTCAGAAAACTGGGCATGACATTTCTGGAGGACCCTGCTATTCCACTCCTGGGCATATACCCTGAGGATTCCCCATCATGTAATAAGGACACATGCTCCACTCTGTTCATAGCAGCCTTATTCATAATAGCCAGAAGCTGGAAAGAACCCAGATGTCCCTCAGTGGAGGAATGGATACAGAAAATGTGGTATATTTACACAATGGAAAAACAATGAATTCATGAAATTCTTAGGCAAATGATTGGAACTGGATAATATACTAAGTGAGGCAACTAATTCACAAAAGAACACACATGGAATGCAGTCACTGGTAAGTGGATATTAGCCCAGAAGCTCTGAATACCCAAGGCGAAACTCCCATGACATATCATTCCCAAGAAGAAGGAAGGAGAGGGCCCTGGTCCTGGAAAGGCTTGATGTAGCATTGTAGGGGATTACCAGGAAAGAGAAGTGGGAGGTGGTTGATTGGGGTACAGACAGAGGGAAGAGGGCTTATGGGACTAATGGGGAGGGAGGAAACAGGAAAGTGAAAATCATTTGGAATGCAAACAAAGAATATAGAAAATTTAAAAAAAAAGAAAATTAAAAAAAAAAAAAGTCATATCTCAGGATGCTGATAGAAGCCTTCTTGAAAGACTTAAGCAACTCTATTAAAGAAATACACGAGAACATCAGTCAACAGGTAAAAGCCCTTAAAGAGGAAGCACAAAACTCCTTAAAGAAATACAGGAGGTCATGGCTCAACAGGCAGAAGCCCTTAGAGAAGAAACACAAAAATCCCTTACAGAATTACAGAAAAACACAATCAAGTGAAGGAATTGAACAGAACTGTCCAGGATCTGAAAGTGGAAGTAGAAACAATAAATAAATCACAAAGTGAGACATCTCTGGATATAGAAAACCTTGGAAAGTATTCAGGAGTCACAGATTCAAGCATCAATAAGAGAATACAAGGCATAGAAGAAAGAACCTCAGGTGCTGAAGATACCATAGAAAACATTGACTCAACAGTCAAGGAAAATGCAAAATGCATAAAGCTGGTAACTCAAAACATCCAGGAACTCCAGGATACAATGAGAAGACCAAGCCTAGGTATTATAGGTATAGACAAGAGTTAGGATTTACATCTTGAAGGCCCAGTAAATATCTTCAACAAAATTGCAGAAGAAAACTTCCCTAACCTAGAAAAAGAGATGCCCGTGAACATACAAGAAGCCTTCAGAACTCCAAACAGAATGGACCAGAACAGAAAATCCTCCTGGCACATAATAAAGCACCAAATTTACTAAACAAAGAAAGAATATTAAAAGAGGTAAGGGAAAAAGGGCAAGTAACTTATAAAGGCTGACCTATCAGTATCACATCAGACTTCTCACCAGAGAAGGTGAAAGCTAGAAGATTTTGGGCAGAGCTCATATAGACCCTAAGAGAACACAAATGCCAGCCCATGTCCCGCGTACTACCGACCCACCTGCAGGAAACACGCGGCATACAATTAGGATCCTTCTGCAGTAAAAAAGCTTTAATCCTCTTGAGAGGGAGAGGGCCAAGCTTACAGAGCCGGAAACTGCCAAACCACGCAAAATCCCATCCTTAAATATGATCACGGTCTGCCTAAGACGTGTCGCCTCCCAGTTGGCTGCAGCTCATGGGGCCAAATGACGCCACAGGAGAGGCGGAGACCGAGGCATGGGAAACCGCTCAGCACATGGTGCCCCTGGGATGCCAGCGCCATGTTGTAATGGCAGATGTAAGAACGGCTTCCTATATCTCCCCCTTTTTAGTTTTATTAAAACAGAGGCCTCAGACTGTCGATCAACCTTCAGGCTCTTGGCAGGTCCATCAGGGTTCAAGGCAGTCTAACAGTAAAGCCTATGTTCCTTTAAGCAAATAGGTCACCCGAGGTGTAGGGTGGAGACAGAGGTTGTACTTCCCAAATGAAACAATAAGACCGTGTGCGGAAGTTGCCACTAGGCTACTGACATGACCCGAAGAACTCCGGACCTGTCATTCTGCCGTTTTTCTGGGAAAGGGAGACTGGAGCAGACAACCCTTGTGCAGGACAACATGTCTCCTAGAGTGCTCTCTATATCAGGCAACACTCTATGCGATGCTTTGCTCAACACCCCTTTCAGGCTGCTCAAACTAGACACTCTACCTTGTGCCTTGAGCCAATGCTCCCGGTGTGCAAGAGCTGTCCAGCTGGAGGCCTATCGCTTAAGCATAGTTAGCCAAATGTTAGTAGAGGCCCCTTGTTCTGGGGTTATAAGTGCCTGAGCAAAGACCACCTCATCTCTTTTGGATTGGCTCCTGAGTCTACAGACCAGCCAGAGAAGCAACACTAATCCATAGCAGAGCGCTGCACTAAACAATCCCATTCCCACCCATTCCTTAAACTAGGAGAGAACTGAAGAAATCCATGATGACAGCCCCTCCATCAAGGACAGGTCCAGGTGCGTGGAGTTGACCCGGATGATGGCGTCTCAGCTCTTGAAGCGTCTGTTCAAACTCAAGGGTCCAGTTCTGTAAGATGAACTGAGAAAGACTTCTAGATAGATTAGCCACTTTGGTAAAGTTATTATATTGAATGGAGGTGACATATAAACCGGGGAGCTTTTGCTCACAGCCTAGCTGAGCCATATGCCATAGGATATCTAATTGTTCTTGTATAAGGTCAATATGCTGGTTTACCAGCATAAGGCCTCCCTGTCTCTGAGTATACAATCCACATAAAAGGGGGTCAGACACATCTCCCCAATTGGCTTCTTTGAGCCAAGCTGAGGATTGATTACTATAAGGATGCAAGGTGCCTTCGTAATATTCTGATTATCTATCAAGAAACAGAGGCTTCCCTTTAGGGTAATGGTCCCATTTTCTTGGAGCCTCTGAATCTGCTCATCCTTAGGCAGGAAGGCGAGCCCTAGGTCTTTGTTGGTGGTAAAGAATCGGGGAAAAAC
>BDUI01000141.1:399968-410554 GCA_002335545.1 Apodemus speciosus
ATATTTCTACAATTTTATCAGAAATATTTTCCATGTAAATCTTCGAGTTTATCAGAAAATGTTTATAATTCCACTTTTAATCAACTTAGGAATACTTTTACGCCTACCATTATTATATCTATATAAAATTGTCCATGATAATCTTCAATCCTATGATGTTTTTTCTACATTTTTCTACAGTTTCATCAAAAATATTTTCCATGTAAATGTTCAATTCTATTATAAAATGTTTCTATCCCATATTTCAATTAATTTAGCAATGTTTTACATGTCTACCACTTTACTCCTTAATTTTCCATGAAAATTGTTAATTTTAACGTGTTTATCTGAAATATTTTCCACATAAATCTTTAATTTCATCGTAAAATGTTTTACTCCCCTTTAATAAATAAAATAAAATAATAAAGAATATGATCATTACTTTAGTTACAGTTGTTTTAGACCATAAGTCATGGTTTCCAGGATATTTATTCTCTGGTTCTTTTCAGCCAAACAGTTTTAGGGTACGGGTTATATCTCACAGAGTAGGATTTATGTCAAATCACATATTGGTTAATTACTCCTACAAGGTTTGTGTCACTAATGCTCTATCATATTTTGAAGGCAGAACAGACTGTAGATAAAATATTTTGTGGTTGGGTTGGTATTTATGTTTCTCTTTTGTTAGCCAGCAGAGTACTTTTCCATGTTAAAGACCTGAGAGCATGATGGTGGATGTTCAATGTAGGCTCCAGCTCATCATCTCCATATTCAGCGAGTTGTGTGGGTATTGTTTTCAGCAATGGTGCCTTGTTGTCAGCTAGTGGAGAGAAGCCTATTAGCAACAACCTGGGTTATTTAGGCATTTCCATAGGACCCTTTTGGCCAACAACTTAATTGGATGAATCTCAGTCCCAGTAATGGAACCTGTGTTTTCTGACAAGACTTGTTCAGTTGGAGTTTTGTCTCCATCATTATTTGGAGATTTATTAATATCAAATTCATGGATTTTAGGAAGTTTCTGCTATACTATATTACCAAACTTCCCTTTAAATATCCTCCAATTCTATCTCTCTTCCTCTCATACCATCTTCTAATTCTATCTTCTCTTCCTTTTCCCTTACTGATCTCTCCCCCTACTCCCAGCTCTAGTCAAACAATAAAATATATTCTACTTCCATTCCAGGAAGACCCAGGTGACAACCCAGCCCCAGAATCCTCTTTATGACCAACTACCCTGGCTTTGCAGGTTGTAGTTTGGTAATTATTTATTTAATACCCAGATATAATAAGTCTCACTTTTTCAGAATCTGTGATTCAGAGGCATATTATCCAGCCTTTTGTGCATCCTAATTTTGTCTCTTATGTCTATAAGGGTATAAAATATCTCCCTGTGATGCATAACTCTTGATTCTGGCAACCAATCATGGAGGTACGATAAGGCCTGTATGTGGGTATCTGGTGTGGAAACACAAGTACAGAGATCATCTTTAAGTGGGAAATGGTATAAATGCCCAGACTACATGTGATTCTAATGACTTGGCAGGAGGACTCTGAAGCATGCCGACAGAAGGGAATACGTTCTTAAAGGCCTAACAGAAGATCTCACTTTTGTTTACAGACATGATTCCTTGCAAACAATAGTATGAACAGATGCATACCAAGACACTCATAAGGTGCTTTCCAGTGAAAATGTGACCCTTTATGTTTTTCCATGTTTTCTGGAACAAATTAATGTACTGACATAAGAGACAAGATTCTCTAAAAATCCTTTCTGAAAAGAACTTAACATATATTTATAAATCATATATGGGGTATTTATTCAACAAGGTGTAAAATTGGAGGCTGAGGTAGTAGGGCATTCTGAGATGGGAATTCTAAATTAGGTTTACCTACAAAACAAAATTCCCTTGCACACATACATAAACAGATGAATGAAAATATGACAATGGAATTGTGCATTACTGTGTTTGGTTAATGCTTACTGTCTATATGAATAGGTAATTATTCACTGTAAATATGTATGGGAGCAGGGTATTTTTGTTTGCTTGCCTGAGTTTTATTTATTAACAATAACAAAATACTTAGTTTTAGTCATGAAATGTGAGAGTTGTGGTCACTTAAGGGTAATCATTCCAATTTAATTAACATTCAACAAAATCTTATTGTCTGCCTGTTACAATCCTGGAAGCAAGTGGACAGTATTTGAGATTGTGCTAAATGACAAAGAGAATCATCTCTACAAGAGAGCATTCAAATTTTGGGAACATATGCAAGGAAATATTTTCTTACAATGTATACATGGATAATTTGCCTCTAAATCTTCCTTTTCGAGATAAGCCATGACACACAGAAAAAACTACAGACAGTAAACTAAGGCACATATGTGACAGAAAGGTGTCTGTACCTTAAAATCTGAGTAAAGGAATTACAGGAGTTATCACTACCTGGAGGTAGGAATTGGCAGAAAGGATTAGGGTAAAACAATTCTAATTAAAAAGTAATTTTAATAAAAGGTTATTGTTGGTCCTCCTGCAGAGTTGTCCTCCTCCTCAGCTTCTTTCATTTTTTCACTAATCCAATCACAGGGGTCAGCAGCTTCTATCCATTAGTTGGGTACAAATATCTGCATCTGATTCTTTCAGTTGCTTGTTGGGTCTTCTAGAGGGCAGCCATGATAGGTCCCTTTGTGCCAGCACTCTCAACCTGGACCCCCAAGATCTCTCAGACAATGGATCACTAACAAGACAGCATACACCAGGTCCCCAACAAATATGGAGCAGAGGACTGCTGGGTCTGTGTTCAGTCAGGGAAGGTGCACCTAACCCTCGAGAGACTGGAGGAACCAGGGAGTCTAGATGTCTGGTGGGGTGGGGGCTTGGGGATAGGGACATCCTTGTGAAGACAGGGGACAGAGAGGAGGTCTAGGATGGGGAACAATCAGAGGCTGGACCAGGAGGGGAATAAAATCTGGAGTGTAAAAAAAATTAAATAAAAATTTTAAAAAGAAGTTATTGACAAAATAGGAAAGGAAGCAATTGCACATAAAATTTTCAGCTATTTCTCTCTATATTTTCTTTAGTTAGCAGTAGTAACAGAACATAAGGTGCTACACATTGTAGGAAAACACAACTGTGTCCCCAGTTCTCTCTGTATTTTTTTTATTTTCAGACTGTATATCACACAGTTTCCCAAATGTTCTCCAGACCAGATAAATTGATCAGCCTGCGAGCCTCAGTGATTTCTTAGAATTTTACAACACTTCACACACATTGATACAACTACTGGCATGGGTATAGAAAAAAAGGATTACTTTTTTGTTGTTGGTGAGAGTATGCTTGTTTGTTCATTATGAAAATCAGTGTACATGTTCTTCACAAACCTAGAAATGCATCTACCATATAACCCGGCTGTAGTTTTTTGGGCATATGCACAAAGTACTGTATCCTACTACAGAGATAACTACTTATCAGTGGTCAATGCTTCTCCATTCAAAATAGACAGGAAATTCAAATGACCTACATGTCCATCAACTGGTGATCAGATGAGGAAAATGTGCTTTCTATAAAGAGAAACAGGAAATCTGAGCATCCTAGAACCTTGCTGCCTGCAAAGTTCAAGTTGTGTTGTGCTTTCAGTTTCAATGTTAACTGAAGGAGTTCAATGTGAGAAAAACCAGCCTCCTAAATTTCTGGGATTAAGACATCCTACTTAGTAGGATGTAATGAGCTAAGTGGTTTTCTGTGTGATTAAGAAGAGGAATCTTGTGAATTGATATTTTGGATTGGTTCTTCCTACATAATTTACCAAGTGAAATCCTATGTATCAATTTTCTTACACATATTGGCTTTCGTATACCCTGCTCCAACCTAGATCTCTGGAAATCTGTTAAAGTGTGTTCAGGTAAACTCTATGCTATATTCTCTCTCAGAGCAGAAGGGCCAAATTCACAGTTCATTAAGGCCACCATCCATACTCAAGCCTGTACATTACTTTTGAATTCTGAACTTCCAGAAGTACTTGTCCTCTTTCCCTAGTCCTTTTCACATTCAGTGTGAACCCAGATGAAGTCAATACATGCCTCTCTAAGGTTCTTGAACTTCTTGCTCCTATGTATCTTCCGCATGTCTTCAAGACAAGAAAGAAGATCCTGCCAGAGCTAGCCCCCAGCAGATAGCTACATCTCCAGAAGTTTCTTTTTTTTAATCCAGCATATTCTCAGCAATTTGTAAGTGGTTTTGTTTCCATATAAAATTTTTGTTACTCTTTAAATTCTTTGAAATGATTGCATAAGAATTTTTATTGGGATTGCGTTGTTTCATCTATAGATTTGCCTTTTGTAGAGTAACCTCATTTATGACATCAATTCTGGAAATCCATGAACATGAAACATCTTCCATTGTCTTTCTGATGTTTTCTTCAACTTTTCAGTGACTTTGTGGATCACTTTGTGACTATATGCCATACGGTGATGATTTCAGAGTCCAGATATGTCAGATGTCTTGAAAATAGAAATGCATACAGTTGTGAAAGCTAGAAGTGAGTAGTGAGTAGGATCCTGACTTGGTACCTCAGAGGAAAATCAAGTAGTCTTAACTTTTAAGCTGTTCTTGTCCTACAGTACATGATCACAACTGCCATGGGAGGATACTGACCTCTAGTCACATAGCACAGAGTTCTCCATGCCAATGAGGTATCTAAATGGGTCAGCCCAGAGGGTTTAGCCAATAAGCTTCCCTTTCTTCCTGTAAAAGTTTTTTAATCTTTGGTCCACCCTGAGTAAGTGGCATGCATGAATTTTTCCATGATGAACAATGAATAAACAGGATGGACAAGCAAGGACTGTATCTGTCATCAAGAACCACCATGGGCACGGAACAATGAAACAGAGTGTCCCACAGAAGGCCCCTCTGTGCTCTGGGACACTCATCCCCTGAGCTCAGTTGGAGTTCCCCTTCTTCCCAGCTCCACTCCCCATTTCCAACTCCACATGGTTTCTAGCAATGACAGGAGGCCTGGGAGTTTGGCCATATATCACCTGTGCTAGAATCCCCATCTTAGGCTGTATTGTTCTCCCAACCCTGACTGGTGCATTAGAACTTCCCAAACCCAATGGTGGCTTAGGATGAAGTGCAGCTTATTGCCTCTCTTTTTGTTTTCCTCAGCGAAGTTCATACACCTCAGTGGTGAGGTGGAATGTAGAACCATATTGCAGGAATTGCCCTACTTCCTCAAAGTGTTCTGAAATAAATCAGAAAACAGATGAGATGAAAACAGATATACAATTAGAGTATTCACAGGTCATAACCTAGAAAGACATTTAAAATAAAGCTTTTACCAGAAACACTATTAGTTGGTTTCTATTTATTTTCTTTATAAAATGTGGCAAGAAAAACAGAAAACCTAGCAATTCAGTCCATGTGAAAATAACAGAAAATATAGATGTCAGAAAAGGAGATTTTCCCCAAGTAAAATGACTTGACATAAACATCGTTATACATTTCCCAGTCCTGTAATCTCAGGGTTATCTGATCTCAAGTAGCCTTTAAATATTGTTTTCCAAATTAATGACTCCCAAGGCAGATCCAACACTGTAGTTCTGAAGCATATAAGCAGAGGTTTATGAAGCCTGTCACAAGGGCAAAAATGAGAGTTGAATCTTTTCAGGATTTGAGAATTACTGTGGAATAAGGGATAGAAAGATTGTAATAGAAAAAGGCAATGGATGAGTGTCAGCAAACTGTATTCTGAAGGTACCAGTGTAGGTATGTGTACAGATTTATGCATAAGACATGGGAAAGCACAAGAAAGACACAATCACAGTATGGAGAAAAGAGGTACACAACCTCATCCAAGCAGCTATGATCAACTGATACTTGCCAGGAAAGAGTGATTTTCCTTATGAGTATAGCCCCTGGAAATTCAACTATATACATGGAAATCTGCACATCCAACCATGTGTAGGCTGTTCCAACTATCTTTGACAGGTAAACAAAAGTAAAAAAAAAAAAAAAAAAAAAAAAAAAAAAAAAAAAAAAAGCCAAAGGTGCAAAGAAGGGTAGGTATGGGTAGTGAAGGAGGATGTATCTGAGAACAGTTAGGAAAGGGCTGTTTTTCATAAAAAAAATTAATGATGCTAAATGATTAAAAAATAAAATCAACAGAAAAAAACTCCATGTTTGCTGTTGTTGGCCTTATGTTTTAATTTGGCATCATTACTTTGACTTTTTTGGTTTTTTATTTGTTTATTGTCATTTTGTTTTGATTTGATCTTTTGTTGTTGATTGTTTTAAAAAAGTAATAAAGAATATAAAGATGGTTTGGTGGGAGGTAGGAAGGCTCTGGAAAGAGATGAAGAAAGGGAAGAACATGATAAAAAATATATTGTATTTTAAAAATCAAATATATAAAGATAAAATATTAGAAGGTAAATTATGTTGTTTTTAAAAGATGCATAAGCTAAAACAAGGGCAAACATGGGTATAACTTCCTTAACTGTAATGATTCTATTGAAAGTTTTAAGGTCAATCCAGTATACTGATAAAAACCTAAAGTCTAGTCCTGTTTATGTTAATGAGGCTCTCCTAGAACATTGGGTTTAATTATTAAAACACCATTTATTGGAATTATAAGATAATTTTTCTAAGTAATAGTTTAATTCAGCATTAATTCTTTATGATGTATTTCTGGCATAAAAACTATGGGATTAGATTTTAATTCATAATTTAATATGTGTACGTATTATAGACTTTAAAAGTCCTTATTAAGTTATTTGGGTATTTCTGGATTTTAAAATATTTTACTTTTTCTGTGAGTATTTTGTCTACCTGGACCTATGCATACACATGCATGTCCAGTGCCCACAAAAGTGAGAAGAGGATGGTGGAAACCATGGGATTTGAGCTACCATATGATTGCTGAGAATTGAACCAGATCCTCTGAAAAAAGTTTAAGTTTAAGTAACTGTCTCTCTAGTCTCTGTGCTGACTTTCTGGATTTAAGACCCTCAGCTGCAACAGAGTGTGCACTGGAAGCACCTGCAGGCCTCACTGAGAAACGTGAGGAAAATGAGAAGTCTGGATGGGGTTTCTGTCTCAAAATGCAAAGGGTGTGCCTTCTCATGTTAGTGCCTGGACAAATAAAACTAAGGGCTGATCTTGTCCCTCCAATGTGTTGCCACTCATTTTCCAGATAGACAGACTTCCAGAAATTATTTAATATCCTCCTTACAGCAGATAAGAGCCCCAGATAAAATCAGCAATATAGAGACTTTTTTTTTCTGATGGATACAAAACCCAATCATTTGGTAATAAAAGGATCATTTATCAATGAATTGACACTATACACAGAAAAAAAAGTTACATCCATCAGGATAACTATAAGGATGGATATGTTGTAGTTTCTATATAAGTAATCAGTGAAGCAAAATGGCTGATGACAGGACCTCTGTGTAATAATTCCATCACTCACTGGCCTGAGCTTTTGAACTATCTGCAGCAAAACAACTAAATATTTGCTCTGACACTAGGTTTGCCTTTCTGATTTCTTATACTTGTGACTCCATTTGGGAAGAGAAGGGACTCCTCAATTCCAACAAAAGGAACATTAAACATTATACAGAAGTATCTAGGATGCTGGGCACTGTAAGCTTTCACATATGACAATTACGCACGTGTGTAAATTATACACTGCGGCACTAGACAAATGATGATGAGTACTTTTTTTGATTAGTATTTTAAGTTGCTCTCTTACATTTTGTACCCATATTTCTTATCTCTCTAGTGCTTGTATCTTTATCATCCTGAAATTTATTTCAATCTGAATTATAGATTTTTTGTAATCTCTCTTCTAAATCCTTTTTCCATGTCTCAAATTTTTACTTACTGTTCATTATTTCCCACAATTTCTTGTGTTCTCTGTTCAAAGCTCTGCTCCTACCTTTTATTTTTCTTTGTATTCTAATTCTGATATTTTAATGTTTGTCATATTTTTGATTAATTTTAATAAATTATTCTCCAGACTTTGCTTCCAAACATAGATTTTCTCTCTCTGCTGTTCAGTTTTATGTGTAAGATTATGCATCCTTTATTCTAATGACTTCTCTAGGCCCTGTCTCAAATTTTCAACTTTCTCTCTAGACTGTTCAGTCTGATCCACTAAATTATGTATCTTTTGTTCTAGCATCCTCCTTAGCTCCTGTCTCTTACATTCATTTTCCTTTCTCTGATGTTACAAAATCATGTACCATTAGTTCTAGCATTTTCTCCAGACCCTGTTGCCAAGTGTTATGTTTTACTCTCTGCTCTTTATTTTTATCTATAAAATTCTGTATCCAGTTTTCTCAATACTTCTCTAGGTCCTTTCTCAAATTATCAAAAATTTCTCTCTGATGTCCAGATTTATTTTGAAAATTCTGGACCTTTTGCTCAACTCTCTGAATCCAAATTTCAACCTTTTTCTTATCCTGTCTCCCAGATATCTCAAGTCTGCATACTCTGATTTATGTATTTTTCCCTTTACTGCTTTAACATTGGTTTCTTTCTGCTTTATAAAATATTTTTGTGCCCTTTCTAAGGCTCTTAATTTTTTCCTAAGGCCCTAGTTGTTGAAAAGCCATAGCAATCCAATATGCTTCTTACAATAAGAATAAGACAACACTGCAATTAAGATAATCAGCATGGTGTCATTTTCCTCTAAATCCACTCCTTTGAACAGCTCAAAAGAGCATCATATAAAATCCAAAGCATGTTTATTGTATTTGTCTTCTTAACATAGCTATTTCTTTTCAAAGTTTATCAATTCATAACTCTTATTACCCAATCCAGAGTTTTCTGTACATTTTTCTCCCTCTAGTGTTCAATTTAGAACATTGCTGTCCTTTCTGATTTATTCACATGGAGACTCTAACTATAGAAAAAAAAACACACACAAATTCTGTATTCTTGAGATGTTGCTACCTATTGCCTGTTTGTTATGCCTGGGTATAGAACTGGTCTTCTGCCAGTAGCACATGCCCAGATCCCAAGTGACTCTCAGTTCAAATAGCTGGGAGACTAGGGTCTGGCTGTCCCTGTCATGTTTAAATGTGAGAACTCTGGAAAGCTAGCCTAGGAGGCTACTTGGCCAGAGATGCCCGGATCAGACTGCTGTGCCTGTGAGAAGGTATTGGAAAGCTAGCTGCTATTTTCTCAGCTGTTTATCTTTAGCTGTAAAGCATCTCAGGCAGCAGTCCTACCCCCCCCCCCCCCCTTCCCTTAACTTTCTCTCAGATGCAGGAACTCCAACAGAGTTTTGGCATTGCCTCCTCAGTTCTGTGCTGCGGTGCTACCTCCAGTCAAAGTGGTTTGCTTGAGGCATGAGCACCAGGAAGGGGGCCTCTAAGTTAGCTCTCCTTAAACCCCTTAGAGGAAACCAGCATTTGATTTCCTCCCTGCTCCAGCTTTAGAGTACTGTCCTAGTTGTTTATATTCAGGGAGTAGAATTTTATCTCAGGTTAGTTTGTTTCTAAGCTCCATTGAGTGCCAATGTAGTAGGAATTTACAATCCTAAACCCATAAAAAAGACACAATCCAGGTATTTTATTATATGACATGTGCCTAGATTGGGCAGATCTAGAACTATACTAACTATGCTCTCTACACATCTCCCAACATGAACATGGAGACCCATATGTAATACACTTTCATTTCTTGCTTAAGTTGTCATTTTCATTCATTTGCTTAGGGTCCTTTCATGTGAAGAAGACAGGATCTGGACTCTGGAAGATGTTAGGTACTAGAATCATGAAAAATTAAAGAATTACCAGAGTTCTCATGAATACATTGTGGTTTGCATTGAATCTGGTAATTGCTTGTGGTAGGGTGGCAAGTTTAATGCCAATTCTATTGATCTAGAAGCATGGATCTCTCCATCTTCTAATATACTCTTGAACTTTGTCCAGCAAAGACATGAAGGTTTTAACTATACAAGTGTTTTGCTTCCTTGGTTAGAGTTACTCAAGATATTTTGTAATATTTGAAGCTATTTTATCCACATATTTTACTGAAAGTGTTTACCAGCTGTAGGTGTTCCTTGACATTTATTTTATTCTTTTTCTTTTTTTTATTATTTTCTCTATTCTTCGTTTACATTCCAGATGATTTTCCCTTTCCCGGTTCCCACCTCCCCATAAGTCTCATAATCCCTCTTCCCTCTGTCCATTCCCCAATCAAACCCCTCCCACTTGTCCTGGCAATCCCCTACAATGCTGATTCAATTTTTTTCCAGAACCAGGGCTTTCTCCTTCCGTCTTCTTGGGAATGATTTGATATGTGAGTTGTCTTGGGTATTCAGAGCTTCTGGACTAATATCCATTTTTCAGTGACTGCATTCCATATGTGTTCTTTTGTGAATGAGTTGCCTCACTTCGGATGATATTTTCCAGTTCCAACCATTTGCCTAAGAATTACATGAATTCATTGTTTTTAATTGCTGAGTAGTATTCCATTGTGTAAATATACCACATTTTCTGTATCCATTCCTCCACTGAGGGACATCTGGGTTCTTTCCAGCTTCTGGCTATTATAAATAAGGCTGTTATGAACAGAGTGGAGCATGTGTCCTTATTG
>BDUI01000141.1:410937-435919 GCA_002335545.1 Apodemus speciosus
TTTGTAATTTTATGAGGTCCCATTTGTCAATTCTTGATCTTAGAGCATAAGCTATTGGTGTTCTGTTTAGGAAATTTTCCCCTGTGCCCATGTCCTCAAGGATTTTCCCACATTTCTTTTCTGTTAGTTTCAGTGTGTCTGGTTTTATATGGAGTTCCTTGATCCACTTGGACTTGAGCTCAGTACAAGGAGGTAAGAATGGATCAATTTGCATTCTTCTACATGCTGACCTCCAGTTGAACCAGTACCATTTGTTGAAAAGGCTATATTCTTTCCACTGTATGCAATGTTTCATTTTTTCAATAACCTATATTTCAGCATGAATGGAGTACTGATATTGTCCATTAACATTGTGTTAGTTTCACACAGGTTTTAGCTGTGGTAGTGTTTCTTTAAGAAACTTGAGTGTAATTGCGTTTGGCACAAAATTTTAGACTAGCAGTATATTCTTGGTGGATTTTTTTACTTTAATGAGTAGGTAATGTCCTTCTCAAATTTTCTGACTAGGTTTTCTTTGAAGTCTACTTTGTCACATATAAAAACAGATATACCACTTTCTTTTCTAATCCATTAGCACTGGATATCTCTTTTTTTCCCTCTTATTCTAAGGTTATGTATGCCCTTACTAGTGAGAAATTATTCCTGCATTCACCAGAAAGATGGATCATATTTTCAAATCCAATGTGTGTTTTATCATGGTATGTTTTTCTTTCTCCATCTATAATTAGAAAGATCAATGAGATTGACCAAAGCTTATCCAAATTAGCTAACAGGGTCAGAGAGTAGAATGTGATGGTTTCTATATGGTTGGCCCAAGGAGTGGCACTATTAGAAGGTGTGGCCTTGTTAAAATAGTTATGTAACTGTAGGTATGGGCTTTAATACCCTCATCCTAACAGCCTGGAAGTGAGTATTCTCCCACCAGCTTACAGATGAATATGCAGATCTCCCAGATTCTTCTGCCTGGATACTGTAATGTAGCTAAGTTGTTGATAATGGACTGAACCTCTGAACCTATAGCCAGCTACAATTAAATACTGTCCTTTTAAGAGTTGCCTTGAGCATGGTGTCTGTTCACAGCAGTAAAGCCATATCTAAGACACAGACACTATTTGGATGATCAAGAACATGAGGCTACATAGCCCAGGAACCGAGGGTAAAACAAAAAGTAGTAACAAAATAACTCCTAATCATATTCTACTATACTCTTAGATAAGACTCTTTTTCAGTTGTTATCAAAGAAACTTCATTCTGTGAAATATAATAACAAATACAGAGACCCATAGACAAACATTACAGACAGTGCGATACATTGGGACACTCAACCAACTCTAAGGTAGTGTTTGTCTTTGACCCTGAGATGTGTTTCCTGTATGCAGCAAAATGTAGGGTCCTGTTTATGTATCTAGTCTGTTAATCTATGTATTTTTATTGGGGAATTGAGTCCATTGATGTTAAGAGATATTAAGGAATAGTGATTATTACTTCCTGTCATTTTTGATGTTATTTTTAAAAGAAGTATTTATCTTCTTTTGGGTTTGATGAAAGAAGGTTGCTTGTTATCTTGCTTTTTCCAGGGTGTATTTTCCCTCCTTGTATTGGTGTTTTCTACCTATTATCCTTTGTAGGACTGGGTTTGTTGAAAGATATTTTGTAAATTTGGTTTTGTGGTGGAATATCTTTGGTTTCTCCATCTATGGTGATTGAGTGTTTTGCTGGGTATAGTAGTCTTGGGTGACATTTGTGTTCTCTTATAATCTGCATGAGATCTGTCCAGGATCTTCTAGGTTTCATCATCTCTGGTAAGAATTCTGGTTTAATTCTGATAGGTCTTCCTTTATATGTTACTTGGCCTTTTTTTTTTCTTACTGCCTTTAATATTCTTTCTTTCTTTAGTACATTTGAGGTTTTGATTATTATGTGACGGGAGGTATTTCTGTTCTTGTCCAGTTTGTTTGGAGTTCTGTAGGCTTCTTGTACATTCATGGTCATCTCTCTCTTTAGGTTAGGGAAGTTTTCTTCCATAATTTTGTTGAAGATATTTGCTGGCCCTTTAAGTTGTAAATCTTCACTTTCATCTACACCTATAATCCTTAGGTTTGGCCTTCTCATTGTGTCCTGGATTTCCTGGATGTTTTGGGTTATAAGCTTTTTGCATTTTGCATTTTCTTTGACTGTTGAGTCACTGGTTTCTATGGTATCTTTGGCATCAGAGATTTTTCTTCTATCTCTTGTATTCTGTTGTTTATATTTGCATCTATGATCCCTGATTTCTTCCTAAGGTTTTCTATCTCCAAAGTTGTCTCCCTTTGTGATTTCATAGTTGTTTTTACTTTTGTTTGTAGATCCTGGATGGTTTTGTTCAGTTCCTTCACTTGTTTGTTTGTGTTCCCCTGTAATTCTTTAAGAGATTTTTGTGTTTCCTCTTTCATGACTTCTGCCTGTTGACTCAATTTCTTATGCATTAAGTGATTTTTGGGTTTCCTCTTTATTGGCTTCTATCTCTTGACCCATATTCTCCTGAATTTCTTTAAGTGATTTTTGTGTTCCAATGTAAGGGCTTCTAACTTATTCATGTTCCCCTGTATGTCTTTAAGAGATTTATTTATGTCTACTTTATGGTCCTCTAGCAGCATCATGACCAGTGATTTTAAATTGAAATCTTGTTTTTTCTGGTGTATTGAAGTATCCAGGACTTGCTGTTGTTAGAGAATTGGGTTCAGATGCTGCCATATTACCTTGATTTCTGTTAGTAATGTTCCTACGTTTGCCTTTTGCCATCTGGTTATCTCTGGCGTTAGTTGTTCTTGTTGTCACTGGCTGCTGCTTGAACCTCCTGTGAGCCTGTAAGGCTATTTCTGCACCACTGATTGACTGGGTTTCCCCTGGCACAGATTGCTCATGTGCTGCCCTTCTCTTGGGCACGCTTGGATCCCTGGTGTGTCTTGCTCTAGCCATGCTATACTCGGTTGTCTCTGTATACCTGATGCTGCCTGTCTGCTCTGTCTGGGAGTGAAGATGGCAGATGCTGCAGGGACCTTTTCCAAGTGCTGATCACTCTGCAGTGCAAATGACCCCTGACAGAGTTGGCACACAGATGGTCTGCAGAGCTGCCAAGGCCCTGGGTGCAGGCAAAAGTCTGACAGCCTGAGACCCAGGCAATGTTAGCCTCGGGCTATGTCTGCATACCTGGCACTGTCTGTTAGATCTCTCTGGTGTCCGGGAGGCAAGATGACAGAGTGCCCTTCCAAGTGCAATTCAGTCTGATGCTGTCTGTTAGATCTCTCTCGGGCATCCGGGAGCCAAGATGGCGGAGCACCCCTCCAATTCCAAGCTCTTTCTTTTATATTAAATTAATAAAATTTATTTTAAAATGTACAACTCAGTATTGACATTTATAAGCCATCAAAATGATTTTTAATAGTTAAATGCTTCTTAAATGTACATATATTCTGAAGCTAAAAGTAATATGCACTCAATCAGTTTTTAAAATCTATTTGTAACATTAAACATGATAAGAGTACAAAAAAAAAAAAAAAAACCTCTTATGAAGTCCTCTATGAAAGCGCATTGTGACAAATTCCTGATTAGACAGAAACCATTCCTTCTCCAAGGGAGAAAACACAGTGTAACTAGCTTCATAGAATGAATTCAGTAATTTTCCTTATGTTTCTCCTTTGTGGAATAGTTTGAAGGGTTTTGGAATTAGGTCTTCTTTAAAGGTCTGATAGAATTCTGCACTAAACCAATCTGGTATTGGCTTCTTTTGCTTTGGAGACTTAATAATTGCTTCTATTTCTTTAGGGGCTATGTATTAGAGTTAAGATGCTTTATTTGATCCCGATTTGACTTTGATATTTGATATATGTCTAGAAAATGGTCCATTGCATCCAGATTTTCCAGTTTTGAGTACAGGCTTTTGTAGTAGGAAATGATGATTTTTTTTTAATTTTCTCATTTTCTGTTGTTATGCCTCCCTTTTAATTTCTTATTTTGTTAATTTGGATACTGCCTTTGTGCTCTCTGGTTAGTCTGGCTAAGGGTTTTTTATCTATCTTGTTGATCTTCTCAAAGAACCAGCTCTTGGTTTGGTTGACTCTTTGTTTAGTTCTTTTTGTTTCTACTTGGTTGATTTCAGCCCTGAGTTTGATTATTTCCTGCAGTATAATCCTCACGGGTATAATTGCTGCTTTTTGTTATGGAGCTTTCAGGTGTGCTGCTAAACTTCTACTGTGTGCTCTCTCCAGTTTCTTTTTGGAGATACTCAGAGCTATGAGTTTTCCTCTTAGCACTGCTTTCATTGTATCCCATAAGTTTGGGTATGATTTGTCTTCATTTTCATTAATTTCTTAAGTCTTTAATTTATTTTTATTTCTTAAGTGATCAAGTTTTCACTGAATGGGGCACTATTCAGCTTTGATGAGATTTCTGTTGCTTTTCTTGCTATTGAAGACCAGCCTTAGTCCATGGTGATCTGAAAGGGTGCATGGGATTATTTCAATCTTCTTGTATCTGTTGAGGCCTATTTTGTGACCAATTATATGGTCAATTTTAGAGAAGGTAACATGAGGTCCTGAGAAGAAAGTATATTCTTTGGTTTTAGGATGAAAGGTTCTATAGATGTCTGTAAAATCCATTTGGTTCATAACTTCTGTAAGTTTCACTGTGTCTCAGTTTAGTTTGTGTTTTGCTGATCTGTCCATTGATGAGAGTGGGGTGTTAAAGTCCACCTCAATTATTGTGTGTGGTGCAATATGTGCTTTTAGGTTTAGTGATTTTTTTTTTATCAATGTGGAAGCCTTTTCGTGTGGAGCATAGATGTTCAAAATTGAGAGTTCATCTTGTAGATTTTTCCTTTGAAGAATATTAAGAGTCTTTCCTTATATTTTTGATAATTTTTGCTTGGAAGTTGATTTTTTCGATATTAGAATGACTACTCCAGCTTCTTTCTTGGCATCATTTGTTTGGAAAATTGTTTTCCAGCCCTTTACACTGAGGTAATGTCTGTCTTTGACACTGATGTGTGTTACCTGTATGCAGCAAAATTCTGGGTCCTATTTATGTAATCCAGTCTTTTAGTTTATGTTCTTTTTATTGGGGTTTGGTTCCATTGATGTTAATATATATTAAAGAATAGTGATTGTTGCTTCCTGTTATTGTTATGTTTGTGTAGCTGTCTTCTTTTGGATTTGTTGAAAGATGATTACTTTCTTGTTTTTCTAGGGTGTAGTTTCCCTCCCTGTATTGGATTTTTACATCTATTATCCTTTTTAGTGCTGGATTTTTGGAAAGATATCATGTAAATTAGTTTTTGTCATGGAATATCTTGGTTTCTTCATCTATGGTAATGGAGAGTTTTGCTGGGTATAATAGCCTGGGCTGGCATTTGTGTTTTCCTAGGGTCTGTAAGACATCTGCCCAGGATTGTCTAGGTTTCATATTCTCTGGCAAGAAGTCTGGTGTAATTCTGATAGGTCTGCTTTTATACGTTCCTTGACATTTTCCCCTTACTCCTTTTAATATTCTTTCTTTTTGTGCATTTGATGTTTTGACTATCAAGTGATGGAAGGAATTTCTTTTCTGGTAGAATCTATTTGGAGTTCTGTAGGCTTCTTGTATGTCCCTGGGCATCTCTATCATTAGGTTAGGCAATTTTTTCTTGTATAATTTTGTTGAAGATGTTTACTGGCACTTTAAATTGGGAATCTTACTCTCTTCTATACCTATTATTGTTACATTTGGTCTTCTCATTGTGTCCTGGAGTTCCTGGATGTTTTGGGTTAGGACATTTTTGCCTTTTGCATTTTCTTTGACTGCTGTGTCAATGTTTTCTGTGGTATCTTTTCCACTTGAGATTCTCTCTTCTATCTCTTATATTCTGTTGTTGATGCTTGCATCTATGTCTCCTGATCTTTTTCCTAGGTTTTCTATCATCAGGGTTGTCTTCCTTTGTGATTTCTTTATTGTTTCTATTTCCATTTCTGGATCCAGATCCTGGATGGTTTTGTTCAATTCCTTCGCCTGTTTGGTTGTGTTATCCTGTAATTCTTTAAGGAATTTTTGTGTTACTGTTTAAGCTCTTCTACCTGTTTGCCTGTGTTCCCCTGCATCTCGCATCTCTCTCTCTCTCTCTCTCTCTCTCTCTCTCTCTGTGTGTGTGTGTGTGTGTGTAATATTTGGCATGCCCAATATTTTGTATTAAATATTCTATTTATTTATATTTCAAACGTTGTCCCCTTTCCTGGTACCCCTTCAGAAAACAACCTATGCCATATTCCCTCCCCCTGTTCACCAACCTACCCACTTCTGCTTCACTGTCCTGGCATTACCCTATACTTGGGCATCAAGCCTTCTCAGGACCAAGGGCTTCTCCTCCCTCTGCTGTCCAAGAAGGCATCTTCTGCTACCTATGCAGATGGATCCATGGGTCCTTACATGTGTACACTTTGGTTGGTAGTTTAGTTTCTTGGAGCTCTGGGGGTACTAGTTTGTTCATATTGTTGTTCCTCCTATGGAGCTATAAGCTCCTTCAGCTCCTTGGGTTCTTTCTCTAGCTCCACTGGGGACCTTGTGATCATTCCAGTGGTTGGATGCTTGCTGTTAGAATTGCAAGCCTTTATTATTAGAAATAAATACTAATCTGAGAATGTGCAGTTTCAAAATATAAGTCCAAACTAGGCTGGAATCAGTGGAAGAACCTCTCAAGGATTTTGTATGGGCAATCACTATGAGGGAAAAATGGTATTACTTATAATAACACATTGAACTGACCACAAAAATAAATGGAATATTTGAACAAATTAGGATGCCAATTTTTTTCAGTTTTAATTTTATTGGTTGCTATAAATATACAATGATTAAACAATGTGACTTGTTACCATGTTTCCTGTTTCAGTTCAATATATATATATATATATATACACATATATACATATACATATATATGTGTGTATATATGTATATGTGTGTGTATATATATATATATATATATATATACATACATACACTTTTTAAATTATTTTAAATTGTTTAGTCTTTGTTTACAGTCCAGAATTTATACCCCTCCAGGTCCAAACTACAACTGTTCCACATCCCATTCTCCAAGAAGACGTCACCATGCACCCCCTCCCCCTCCCCCAGCAGACCTTCCAATCCCTGAAGCCTCAAGTCTCTAGAGGGTAAGGCGAATCTTCTCTGACTGAGTCCAGACTCAGGAGTATTATGTTGTATATTGGTTGCCTGGTCCGTAGTTCAATGTCCGAGAGATTTGCAGGGTCCAGGTTAATTCATATATAATATATATAATTAATATATTTATAATATAAATCAATTTAATATCGTTATATATAATTGATTATATATATGTTTGCATACAAAGGATGCTTTTTAAAATATGGCTTGCTATATAGCCTAGACAATTCTTGAACTTATGTTCATCAAGCTGGACATTAAATCATGGCACTCCTTCTGCCTCAGGAATCATACCCAAATATTTGAATCATGGCTAAAAAAGAACATAAAAATCAGCTAACTCCTCCTGCTGCCTTATCCATGCCTAACACCTTCATGAATGCTCTGGCTACTTCTTTGTTGCGGAAACTGTAAATTAGGGCGTTCAACAGTGGAGTAAGAATGGTATAAAAAGCTGACACTATTTTGTCTTGATTGGGAGAACGACCAGAAGAGGGCCGCATGTATATGAACATGGCTGCCCCATAGTACATTCCCACCACCATGAGGTGAGACGAACAGGTGGCAAAAGCTTTGTGGCGACTCTCAGATGAGCCCATATGAAGAACAGCTAGAATCACACGAGTATAGGAAGCAATAATAATAACTACCGGGAAGATAAGCATAATTACACAGCAGAAAAATATAATCTTTTCAAATATCAAAGTATCACTACATGAAAGAGTCATCATAGCAGGAATGTCACAGAAAAACTGAGGTATTTCTCTGGTACCACAATATGAAAAAGAGAGTGCAGCTGCAACATCTATTATACCATCAAGGGAGCCAAGAATCCAAGAGGAGGCAGCCATTAAACTACAGATTTTGTAACTCATGAGAATAGGGTACCTTAATGGGTAACAAATAGCTACATAACGGTCATAGGCCATTGCAGCCAACAAAAAACACTCAGCTCCAAGTAGAGATACATAGAAGAATATCTGGAGTCCACAGCCAGTCATGGAGATGGACTTGTTGCCAGAAAGGAAATTGAAGGCCATCTGGGGTACCGTGGTAGAGATGAGCATGAGATCCATGAGAGAAAGTTGGCTGAGAAGGATGTACATGGGGGTGTGGAGATGGGCATCCAGGTAGATGAGAATCACCATGATAGAATTTCCTATGAAGGCCATGAAGAAGATACCCAGGATTAGGGAAAAGAAAAAGGTATGAAGAGGGCTGTGTTCAAATAATCCTAGTAGGATGAAATCAGAGTTCTTAGTCCAATTGTTCCATTGTATCATGAGCATGTTCACTGAGGAGACAGAATATAGAATAAAGGTTGTATTGTGTTATAAAGACGTTTAATGTTTCCTTCCAATGTAGATAGATAGTGTTATATAAATATAAGTAAATTCTTTGAGTATCATCTATTTTATTTGGTAATAGGAAAGGCTAAAAGTGAATTATAAAAGCTCTCTCTCTTGGTGTCTGTCTCTGTCTCTGTCTCTCTCTCACTCACACACACAGACACACACAGACACACACACACACACACACACACACACACACGACTTTTTATTCTGTAGCCATGTCTGACTTTAAACTCATTGTTCTCTTGCCTTAACCTCTAAAATGTTGAGATTACAGATTTGCATGCACCATCATGATTGGTTTGTAATGACCTTTAAACTTATATTATTTAGCAATAGAAGAGTCTATGAAAACATATATCAAAAATTTTATAATGTACTATGAGGAAGAAGTCAATATCTATGTGTAATATCTAACATCCTTCTCATAATACCTAACATTATGAGAAAATTTGAGAGCATGGAACCCCATGATCTCTCTATTACATTTTGCATAGACATTACCATGCCACATTCTGACAAAAAAAATTAACGAGGGGAAAAAGAAGAAAATTACAGTTTAAATTACTAAATTCAATTAATTTACTAATTTATGAAGATAAATCTTGATTATTTTAGTACCATACAAGCAGATACATTAACATTCCAAATTTAGAAATAGATTAATCAAAATGTGTTTTTAATATTATCAAAGGTCATCATGGAAATAAACACAATCCAATATTTTTATCATTTAATAATTTTAACAGAATATATTTATACATGAGTACGCTAAGATTAACAATTTCTCTGAATGGCATAGCTAAAGTCGACCATAACTGTGTTCTTCAAACTTTTACATCACATTACTTTACCTGTGCGGACATTGGTAATTATTTATCTTAAAGATAATTTTCACGGATTAACCTTGAATAATTATAATATTTATATTATGTATTTACCAAAGACAATACAATTACATTTAAAATATTTAAGCACTATGTTCATTTTAAATGAAACATGGGTAGGAGATTATATTGACTATTCTTACTTTAACTCTAGAGGTATAGAATTTATTTTAAAATGTCAGTACTCAACAGGCTAATTTGTGAATTTTTAGATTTCAGATGTTTAGGTTAGGAATATCTAACCTCTATTTTGTCAGTTATACACTATGTTAAGAGCTCTTAACTAGGCCACAGCTGTATAATTCTTTTAAGTTTCTTTATTAAGTTTCATTATTGTATAAAAGAATGGGAAAATTGGAAGTAGTACAATGAGATCTATATGGAAAGTGGAAATGTCTTTAATTTTTTGAAAAAAAATTTAAGAGCAAGACTTTGCATATCTTCATGTCTAGCTTAGTGTTTGATGTTAAAAATAGCATGTCAAAAATTCTAGCCTCAATCTGTAGTAGCAAGAAATGAAAAGCAAAAAAAAAAAAAAAAAAAATTAAAAATTTGCTTTTCTCTGGTTTGTTTCCTTCTTTTGTATTTCTTCTGTATAGCTAAGGCATTGGTTTTGTCTATTTCTCTCATAATTCAGTGTAAACAAATTTTTGTCTATACTTTACCCTTTTTCCTTTATCAACTATGTGGATTATTTAGCAGATTTATGACTTTATCACTATTTACTTTGCTATTATGTTCTGAATTGATAACCAACTCAAAACTATGTATTTTTATATTTATAATGCTTGTCAATAAACTTCACCACTAGTATGTAGAAAAATAACTGTAACTTATTACATTTAGTTTTTGTTTTCAAAACTAATTTTCATATGTCAGTGTCTTGACCTATGATCATCTGAATAATTAGTACCCTTAACAATTCCTGAAAAAAATGAGAATCAGATTTCATTTACCTATAGTTACAATTAATTGTGAGCAGTCCTGTAGGTCTTAGAGTTTGAACCTGAGTCCACTAGAAGAGCAGGAAAGGGTTTCAACTATTAAGCCAACTCTGCAACCCATGTTTTATTTTTAAATAATATTTCAATTAATCTTTCAGATTTTTGTACAATGTATTTAGAGCACATTCTAACCTCCACCTATTTCCATAATCATCCTCCCCACATTTCTTTCCCCCTTTCAAGACAACTTTGGGTTTTCTTTGCTTTTTCTCTCACTAAGTCCAGTTGTTTTGCCAAATTAATCTTAGCAGTAGAACTTGCTCTAGCATGTAGTAGACCTATCAAGGGTCACATTATTAAAGAAACTGACTCTTCATGTGGTAGTGAGATTTTCTATGTTCATATGTCTTTATCTTGTTACAAGTCTTGTGCAAGCTGTCACAAATACTGAGTTTATATGTGCAATTTCCCTGTTTTTTCTAAAAAAGTAACCTTGATGTTATATACCTCCTCCAATTTTTGAAATCTTTACACCTATTTTTCATAAATATTCCTGCACCTTGAGGAGATAGGTGTGTGTGCATATGTGTGTGTGTGTGTGTGTGTGTGTGTGTGTGTGTGTAAGTTCTATACATTTTGATAAATCGAAAGTCTCTGTTAATTGCCATCTACTGGAAGAAGATGCTTCTCTGATGAAGTTTGAGGGATCATCTGATATATGACTAATGCAGAAGCCATTGGAGAACCCCCTTTTGAACTGGCTAAGAGTGATCCCATAATAGAGAACTCCTGTAAGTCATCTCTCTGGAGTATCAACCCAAGAATACTACTAGACTAGTGCCATGGGTTACTGCCAGTGAGATAGCCTGGTATAACCACCTGTCTGACACATGTAGGCCTGAAGGTTCTGAGAGGATCCGTGCCCAGGAAATATTGCATCAGGGTAGTGATGGCTTTGGTTTCAGAGGTTGCTTATAATCCAGCCATATGGGCATGAGAGTGTGAGAGCAGGCAGTCTCTCCAGCCTCCCAAGGCAAGAACCAGGGTGTTGGATTGTCCCACACCAACATCTACCCCACTGATGAACTTCAGGGGTACCAATTCTACAGATTCAAAGCTATAGGGTGTCCGTGAAATAGGCAATAACAGGATGTCTGAGAAAAGTCCCAGTGAGGTGCTGGTATTGATAGTGTATCAAAAGTCAAAGGCTTTTTCCGGAACAAAGACTCATTGCAGTGAACATTTACAAGCAAAGAAGTGTAGAGAAAAATGTTTGTTACACACTACAGCTTTAACAATGAGGTTTTTTTCTCTGTTTAGGGGTAGGTTGCAACAATGGAGAAAAGGTATGAAGGGAGGGGATGTGAGTGGGATTGGGTTGTATGACACCAAATTCACCAATAAAATATTTAAAAACTGGAGAGACTTTATATTAATAATTAATAATATACTTTAAGGCCATGCTAAAACAATATACAACATCCAAAAAGAGTCGAAGGGAATAGACAATAAAAGTCAGAGATACAATTAACAAAATAGAATTTAGGAAACAATAAAAATAACCAGTGAAAGACATTGTTGATCCATTAACAAGACTGACAAACCTTGACCCAGATTAATCAGAAGACACAAACAGACAGAATACCCAAATTAATAAAACCAGAAAAGTACACTGAAACATATCCTATTTAAGCAAATTTATAAAATCACATATGAATATTAAAAATCTATACACTGTGCACTTTAGAAACAAGACCCAGAAATACCTGAGGTTGAAGTGGCCTGAATTCTTCATCCTTAAGGTCTAGCTTTGATGATTACATAAGAGACTATGTAAGCTTCCAAAGGAGGGAAGCGGTCAACATTCTTACCCTTCTATAATGCCTTAAACCACAGCAATGAGTAGCATAAAATGACACAACAGGTGTGGTAGTGGAACACATACTTTTTGGAAACCTCATGTCTCTACTTGACTTAAGGCCTTAAAACAATGCCTAGTAATGGAAACAAACTTAATTATTAGCTGCTAGGGAATTCATGGTTTTTCAGTCACTAATTTACTAAACAGGTATAATTTTAACTACAAGTTGTAAAAGTTTTTCCTTAGATCCCCAGAGAAGTTTAATGTTTACCCTTCATCATAAAATAGTTTTACAACAGATGTAGGCCGTTGTAGAAAAGCAGAGCCAATCAAAATGCAGAAATGTGGAGGTTAGTCCCAATAGTCTACAAAATAATCTACAACCTGTGCATGCACTTAAGAGTCAGAGAACTTTGCAGAAGCAGATCAGAAAAACAGTAAGAGCCAGATAATTAGGGATTTAATAATGAAATTGTGTCCCCTAACAATATCAGAAACTACAGCCATCAAATCTTACCAGTATGACTGCCCAAATGTCAGCTGAAAAAGAACATGCCAGCAAACACAGCAAAGTGGACAGGAAAACTTCACAAGGTCTTACCCCTTTAAAATGAACTCTAGGCAACTAAGAAAAACTTGGAATGGGGGTGGTGATCTTCCTCAGGAAGACCATACCAGTGGGTTCACTCACAACCAGTCAGGCCTGCAAGCATACATATCTCAACATATTAAAGTCAATATTCAGTAAGTCCACCACCAAAACCTCATTAAACATAAAAAATTGCACATCTTCATTAAAATCAAGAACAAGATGAGGATTTCCTCTCTTTCTATTCCTCTTCAGAATAGTACATGACATCTTACCTAGAGAACTAAAACAAGGAGATAAAGGGACTACAAAAGAAGAAGTAACAGAAGTTGCAGATGATATGATTCTGTAAAATTCCCTAAATATCTCACCAAAAACTTCAACAGCTGATAAGTACATTCAGCAAAGGAATAGGACACAACATTTACATGAAAAAATCAGTAACCTTTCTATATGCAAATGGCAAACACATGGGGAAAGAAAAAGAGAAACAATTTCATTAACAATGGCCCCAAAACAATGTTTTGGGATACCTTAAGAAATTCAACGACTTGTATAATAAAATCTTGACATGAAAGAAAGAAATTAAAGACACAGAAAATGGAAAGATTTATGCTTATAAATTGGTAGGATTGACATTGTGAGAAAGACCATCCTGCTAAAATCTATTTAAAAAGTTAAAATGAAGCCCATCAAAATTCCTACACAGTTCTGCATAGAACAATGGAAATGAACAATCTTAAATTACATTTGGAAACATAAAAATATTGGGATACCACAAATAAACTTTAACCAGAAAAGGGGGGGGGGCTGAAAAATATCAGCATCCCTGATTGTTAAGTTATATTACAGATCTATAGTAATAAAAAAGCACATTTTAACATTAAAAACAGACAAGTCAATATTTGGAATAAAATTGAGGACTCAGGTATAATTGCATACACCTATGATGATTTGTCTTTTGTATTTCTCCTTTTTAATTGTTTGTTAATTTAATCTATTTAGTTTTTATTCAACAATATGCATTTTGTTTACCAATATATATGTCACTTTTGGTATATAGTATTCTTATCTCTCTTCTCAAGTATTGTTCTTCCTTTTAATTTTAGGTAAAAATCTGTTTCTTATAAAATATATGAAATGCTATGCTAATAATCATTCTTTTTTTTAGAGACAGGGTTTTTCTGTGTAGCACTGGCTGTTCTGGAACTCACTTTGTAGACCAGGATGGCCTCAAACTCAGAAATCCACCTGCCTCTGCCTCCCAAGTGCTGGGATTAAAGGCGTGCATCACTATCGCCCGGCTAATTATCATTAATTACAACATATATGTAAGTAGAGATCATAGGAAGTAAAGTTAGGCATCTTGCCTAACTTGATAACCTTTATTATATATTTATTATATATGGAATAGAGTAAAGTAATCTCATGGAAGTTGTGGTTATAAGACTTAAAAAAGTAAAATGGGAAGTATCACCAATAGATACTAAGAATATACTTTAAATAATATTAGAATAGAATTTATGTATTTAAGATAAATTTAATCAGTTTTCAATTAAAATTAAAAAGGAAATCTAGAACTGAATCATCTAAGTATGATTGCTCATACCCAAACACAATTTTTTACAAGGTCATAGATATTAACAGTTGGCAAGAGGATAGTACTATGAGTAAAGCCTTTGTCTCTGGTCAAAATTGTCATTCTTTTGTTTTCATTGCTAAAGGAGAAATTAAATGTGGTTCTGCTACACTGTCAAGTCTTTGGGGTGCTCAGTTATTCCTAGATGACATATTTCCCATTGCTGAAGGAAGGAGTCCAGCATAACAAAGCATGATGGAGGTTCACCTAAGCCCTTTGCTACATTTTATCACATCAACATCAGATATAGACAATTACCTTATCATTGAAATATTCACCATTCTAACTAAAATATTGAGAGACTCACCAAATGGCCTATTCTTTACCTATCATTGTTAATTCAGAAATAGTTGGTATGTAGTTAATTTAAAATTTTATTTAGAAAATTTCCCAAATAATAAAGGCTTTGTTTCTAAAAATACAGTAAAGACATGGAAGAATAGTTTACCCAGATATGAATGAAAATGAAAATCTAACACAGTAGTGTTTCAGTTCAAAGTCAGTATGATAATCACAAAAAGTCTCAGAATGAGATATTGGGCCCTATTTACTTTGTTTAAGTGTGAATTTCAAAACGAATACGTGAGGGTGGACCAATGATTATATGAGCAATATTTGCAATTTTAACCCAATTATTTCTGATATTATACAAAGAAAGTAATTTTAAATGGTCATTGCAGCATTACCTAAACTTCTAAGTAATAATTAATGTATTAAAGTTAGTAAGTCCAGCAATAATAAAATGAATCTAAAAGCTGAGGGGTTTGTAACCCCATAGGAGGAACAACAATATCAACCAACCAGACACCCCAGAGTTCTCAGGGACTAAACCACCAACCACCAACGAAAGAGTACACAGGGAGGGACCCATGGCTGCAGCCACATATGTAGCAGAGGATGTCCTTGTCAAGCATCAATAGGAGGAGACGTCCTTGCTCCTGTGAAGGCTCATTTCCCAGTGTAGGGGAATGCCAGGGCGGGAGAACACAAGTGGGTAGCTGGGTGGGGGAACACCCCCATAGAAACTGGAAGAGGTAGGATGGAAAGGGGGAGAAAGCAGGAAAGGGGATAACATTTGAAATGTAAATAAACAATATCCAATAAAAGAAAAAAAGAGAAAAATTATTCCAAAACTATAAGAAAATCCACATTCATCAAATGAAGACTTGAAAACTTGACCTTGTTTGCTCAATAGTACTAAACAGCATTTAATCAGAATGAGCCACATCCCTGAGAGATCTCAGAGTATCCAGCATACCAAGTCTTTCAAGACAACTTAACTTGTGCTATTAAATATACTATAAATTGAAAGGCCAAGAACACTAAATCAATTCTGGATTCTAAAACAAGAAAATGCATAAGTCATTCACTTCTTCAACTTTCATTTAACTGTCTTTTGTTCATCTTTTATCTAACTAGAGCATACATTTGATTTATTCTCAATTTTGTACATATAACTGAGAAAATTGTAGGAACTAATATGTTGCTACATATGTATCACAATTCATTATATTTTTAAATCTCCAAATAAAATTCCATTGCAGCAGCTTAAAACCACATTTCCAATTGTGATTTATTTGAGGAAATACATTATTCTTAAGCATTGTGATGGGGCAGTGTCCATTACTGACCAACACCAGAGGGTTTTCTATCCCAGCTTGCTTGTCATTGCTTTATATACCTCCTATTCACAACAAACTTATATTTGCTTCCATTCTATACATATGAATATGAAATCATCAATTCATTTAGGAAATTGTAGAACCTGCCTGGAAAACAGCAGTTTGAAAGTAGACATGATCATGTCTCTCCATTTTTTCCTAACTCTCATTTATAGTGATACCTTGATCATTTTGATTTTAAAGACATGGTATCACAGTTACATAATTTAGTTGTTAGTTATCAGAACAAATATACAAAACCTATAGTGTTGTTAGGAACATACTTGAACATACACATTTCTCTGTGTTCTACATTTTTCAAAACAGACATGTACACAATAAGACATTTGCTACCCAATATCACTCACTTCCTCCTAAACCAGCCCCACAAGTGTGACTTATTTTTTTGCCCTATTACAGAAAGTTAAAGTCAACCTTACTTTATTTTAAATGAGGAAAATATCTCTGAACTCTATCTAGGTTCCCCAACCACACCAGTGTGAAAAAATATACTGTAATGGAAGCCAGTTAGGCAACACTGAAAAACTGCAAAAATCAATTGAAGTCTAGAGAGAAGTGTAATGATAGAGCATAGATAGATATCATAGATGGAGCATAGAAATAGATCCCCAACATAGACATCACCCTAATTTAGATTTCTAATACTGAAAGAGAAGAAAGGGTCAAGTGTAAAAGCAGGAGAAAGGGTAGAAGAAAGAAAAGATCAAGTAAGAGTGTTTAGAATACAAAGAATGAAATATTGGTATAGATTTTAGAGCAATCCATTTAAAATATAATACACTATTGCTTTACATATTGTTACTTATTCAACATATGTTGTAACTTATTCAACAGTTTACTAGTATCATAAATTCTCATAATGTGAAGTACATCTATAGGTTAACTGTTTCTCCATCTTTTTACAAAATAATTATTTTTATTTTTAATACTATATTTATGTTTGTGGGCATATGTAATATGTTGGGGAATATCTAAAAAGTTTAGTAGACAGTCACAGGTTTCATGGAGCTGGAATTGTAAGCAATTGTGATTTGCCCATTGTTGGGGCTGGAAACTGAATTTCGGTTCTCTGGAAGCACGGCATCCAGATTTAGCCACTGAATCATCTTTTCTGCCTGTTTTCCACCTTTTGGATAATTAGGAGACAAGTAACTATTATAAAATTATTCTGAGGAATGAGAAATTTGAGATATCTTGTAAGTAGTAAAGAAATACCAAATAATTTGAATACTGAAAGATAGTGGATATCAATAGAAAAATGTTGGAGCTAGTGAGAACTGAAATCCAAGAGCATGGAAGATAAAAAGAAAAATGAGGGAAAGAGGACAAATGAAGTAAAATTCCAGATTGAAATTTGGTTTAGATAGCTAAATATAAGCATCTACCCTCAATGTGGTACATTATGTAAAATCATCTAAAAGTGTGTTTTACAAGTACCTCCAAAATTAATGTAGAAATAATGTACCACTTTACAGTTACAAATATGAAAATATCTCATTGCCCAACAAAAATTGTTTGACAAATACATGCCTACCTAGAGAAACCTCAAATCATACTTCAGAGAAAGGATTGCTCAGATCTTGTAGAAGAGCCCATGAATACTTTTGGGGGAAATTTTCATATCTAAAATACGATAATGGATAAAGTTAATCTGTTACCAATATATTTTTCTCATGTTTTTAAAAAGTCCCACCATTACACCTATCCTAAAAAGTTAACATTTCAAATTGCTTATGTTTTTCTGCAGATTAGAATTTTGTATGACACTGACTTTGAAACATTACAGTACTTTTTGCAAAAAAAATTAATTAACTCCTCTAATTTCTATTTTCCATTATAATGTTATGACTATGTACTTATAGAATTATAATACAAAAAAGTGTTCACATAAGGCATCTACATCCTCTTCTTTGAAGTTCCATTTCTTTTTTAGGGTTCTGGACTTCTGTAATTATTGACTCCTTCCAGTTACAACTCACACTCTTAGGTGTACACATATACATGCCTAAATGCACAGACCTATACTATGAAACAAATATTTACACTCCCTACCCATATTTCTATATTGTTATTTATTGTGAAAATTGTTAAGTCCCTCAGTATGGTCAGCACAGAGACAATATATATGCCATCAGTCTTAAACTTGATTGAAGAAACTTGATTTTAAACAGAAAGGAGCCATATGCTTACTTTACTTAACTTTTATGTCACAGGTCAAGCTACATGCCCCTGAGAATTTCTTTTAATTTTACTGTAAGAAGCACAGAGATTCTTGTGTTTGTAGATAAGGCTTAGGGGAAAAGGAATGTTAAATGCAATCGGTTGTCTAATTAAGGGGAGAGATGTTTATCCTGTTTTCTATCCAGAAGTCTGGGGGCAGACATGCATAATGGCCTGGTGACCATTTCACTATTTGTGTGACCAGAGACCACACTAGATTAGCCCTCAAACACTTATATTGAGCTTGTTTTCTCAGCTCTGCTATAGAATTTATCTTTATGGAAGATATCCATATACTTTACAAAGAGTTTTGTTGTAGACAAATCTTAAGCTTTGTTGTTTTCATGAGGTTGACTTAATTATCATCAGAATTTTTTTCATCAAGTTGTGTTGCTTAAATATGCCTAAAAAAACTACTCTGTGTTAACTTCTAAGTTTGAACCAATGCTGTCTATGAGTTGGGTAAAGACCCTGAAATTTTATATAACCATTACAGGCTTCTTCAAGATCAAATAATTTTCTTTTAAAATTCTCTAATCAAATATATCAATTACTTGACATTTACTCTCAGCAATCTTTACATTCTAGTAATTTTGTAATAAGCTCCATTTTAAAAGATAATACTTTTTATAATATTATGTTGTTCTTAATATAATTTTTTCTTGATTGGTAACCTACATACATTTCCCTTATGTGATCTTATTTAAAGAAGGTCATTTTATACATTGGATAAACCCATACATCACCAGCAGGACTGAAAAAAATGAGTAAGTTCATGCAGCTGTAAGCAAAATATAACATTCACTTAGCACCTTCAAAATTATTTTTAAATCTCATATAAAAATATATGAAACAGTATTTTACCTTTACAGAGAATATAATGGTATGAGTGGAAGATCACCTTGATGAATATGTAAATATTTGAAGTTTATCATAATATAATATGTATTGTATAACTTTTAAGTGAAGTGTGGATCCATTTATCCTAACAGGATTCCCAAATATCTTGGGTAGTAGAACACTTCTCTCAGTCTTACCTTTCATTTGTTCTCAACAAAAATTGCTGTTCACAAGGTATCCGAGAAAACATTAACTTCCAGAGCAAGGCCCATACAGCACTGTGTGCCAAGTTATCTGTGATGTATTTTTACAATTTCTCCAGGGAATTCAGCATTTTACCTTCAATTACAGCACTGCATTGTTCCAGCTACTTTTCTTTATGAGGAAGAATGATATAAAATTCTTAATTTGTTTCCTCTATTTGTCGTTTACATATTAAACCCAATTTTCTCTTACATTGTATATCATATTTTTAAACTCTACATGAAGTTCATAAAAATAAGTAAAAATCAGCAATTTAACTTCTCATTTTAGTTAGGTAAAATCCTTGAGTGTTTCATCTTATTTACTGTAAATAGAATATTGTCCAAGTTCATCAATCACTTTCTTTTTCATTTTTTATTATTTATTATTATTTATTAACATTTCAAATGTGATCCACCTTCCCAGTTTTCCTCCTGCAATATCTATCCTCTCCCCCTTCCTCTATGAGGCAGCTCCCCCATCCATCCACTACTCCTGCCTCAGCTCACTAGCATTTCCCTACCCTGGGTCATCAATCCTCCACAGGACTGAGGGACTCACTTTCAATTTATTAAGTCATGTAGAATCACTGATGCACCATTAGTCTTACCCTTCATGTACTCATAGGTGTTTAATAGTACTATGACTATTTTTTATTCCAATTAATATCACTTCCTACAATTTTTCTTTAATTTTGAGATTTCTTCTTTCCCTTAGCTACCTTCATCCTTCCTGTATGTCTTTTCCAACTCTCTTTTAAATTCATATCTTTTTTCACATCAACTGTTATTGCATGATATATATATATGTACTATATATATGTATATATGCATATATATATATATATATATATATATATATATATATATATATATTCCAAAACATAACTGTTGAGTCCATGAAATGTTACTTGCATATCTGCTTACAGGGCTGACTATTCAGCACCACAAAATGAATCAGTGTGATCTGTCCTGGGCAGGACCATATCTCCTGCTCTCACCTTTACACAGATCCCTATAGTTCTTTCTGTAGGATTGAAGCCTCCTGGGCTATTCTCCATCCAGTTTGGTATGTTTCACTGGTGTCATCCTTGCTCGACTCACATTGTTTCCCTTTGTAGATTCCATTTCCTCTTCTTTAAACTCTATGTATAGAATGCAGTCTGAGTTTTAAAATCTCAAAATAATATCAATGTATTCTTTGTATTTTAACATATTCTTACAAAGAAAGCTTTGTGAAAATGGCTCTAATAAAAAGCAGATAGAAAGATGCAAAGGCACAGTTTGAGAAAATGTTTGACTAACACTCCATAAGTATGTTTTCTTAGAAATATTTGTTTTTGTTTTGGAGTATTTCAATTGCTCTATAAATTGTAGGATTCCTCCATTCTATAAGTTGGTGTGTGTGTGTGTGTGTGTGTGTGTGTGTGTGTGTTTGTGTGTGTGTCTGTGTCTGTGTGTGTGTGATGGTTTATGTATGTGTGTGTGCTGACAGATTTCTTTGATGTATGGAAGTCTTTGAATTCTATACAGTTCCAGTCATTGATTCAAGGAATTATTTCCTAGGTTATTGCGGATTTATTTTTTAAAAATACTCTGGCCTATACCTGTAATTTGAAGTGAACTATTTGTCTTCCTTGAGCATTTGTTTTTTTACAGGGTGGTCAAAAAGATTCTATATATTCTGTTCACATATATATTTTCAATTTTCATTTTTCTTTGAATAAGTTACCAATTTTTCTACTTTTTCTTTGAGCTCTGATATTCCATCTTCTACATGCTCCATTCTATAAGTGAGAATTTCTGCTTATCTTTTAATTTGACTTACTGATTTTTTTATTTTGAGCTTCATTTAAGTTTAGCAATTTTTAGCATTACTACATCTCTATTGTATTCTATTTTCATACCCTAAATTTACTTTCTTATTTCATACATCCATTTTATTTGTTTCAGCAGCAATCAATTTAATCTAAGCCATCCTTGGTAACCAATGCATATGGACTTTGTTTAATTTGGGAGGGTTGTGCTTTATTTTTTTTAATATGGCTTTTGTTTTGCCATGAAATCTGAACATTCAGAGTGAGCTATTCACTTTGTCTTTGTTTTGCTTTTTTTGAGCTCATCAAACTTCTCCAAGAAGTAGGGTGTGACAGGCAGCTGGTGGGAAGGACATACCCTATTTTGTCCATGCCAGTTAAGACTATGAATAGTGGATTGGCTCAAGGAGCTTCTGATATGATGGACAGTTTAGTGTTATTAATGATGTAGGTAACTTTATCTGATCCATGCAGAGATGTGTATGGTCTATTGGCTCCAATGTAGTCTTGGATAGGAGGAAGGATTGCAGGTTGTCTTAGTAGGAGTAAATATTCAGCTCTGCATGAGGCCAGCTGCAACACAAAAGATTAGCTCAAGTAGGTTCAGGGTTTAAGAACTAAAGAGTGTAGAGATATAGTAAATACCTATCCAGGGTGATAAACATAGGTCTAATTTCATTCTTCTATATATGGACATCCAATTTATTCTAAACAACACCATTGTGCTATATCTCAATCACACATGCAATATCCTCATAAAGTGTTACCAGCATGGACTAAGTACTCAAATTCAAGAGTCTGTGGGGACATATGCTATTCAGAATACTATAAGGTCTATACCCATATTTTAACTGGATAGTATTCTTTCTTGGTTTTGTGGTTTTATAAATTATGTGTAAGTTTTCTTATTAACCATCTATAATAATACCTGGCAAAGATTCATTCCCATTATGAGTATTTACTTTTCACTTGAGTGATTGTTATCTGCAGGGAACAGATGAAGTCCTGAATGAATGGATGTGTATTATGCATTGATATGAACATGGCCATATTAAGGACCCTAATACCTTAGACCTGTGGAATTGGCAAACCTTTCTCACTGGCAGGATATGAAGAATGGAAAAGACTTCATGTGATTCAAGTATGAAGGTTTACATGCAGCTGGTCTTTAGCTACAATCAGTGTATACAGAAGCTATCTGCTGCAGCTTTCTCCTTCAGGGTGACTTCCACCTGCGAGTGCCAGCCTAATGAGTTTACTTAATGCACACCTCTTTGTTCATGCTGTATATAGTAAACATGCTGAATTTTCAGGTGACTTTGACTCAGGTCCATTAGAGAACACAGCACCCAGTTCTGGCTTTTCTCTATGTGTATCTATGGTTTTGTTATTGCCAGTTGCCTAAGCCAGTTCATTTAAAAACTGTGCAGATTGTGGCAGTTTCCCTTGTTGAATAGAAGGAATTCAGTTTTGGTCAGTTATTGGCCTTAACTTTTGGACAAATGGAATCCTATCCAGAAGCTCCTTTTTCATACCTATATCTTATTTTCTCCTAGCATTCTCAAAATCTTAGGCTTCACATTAAAGACTTTTATCATTTCAGAGTTGACTCCTGTGCATAGTGATAGATATTGTTCTAATTTAATTCTTCTACATAAGGAGATCCAGTTTATTCTAAGCTCAACTTATTAAGATATTGTCTTTTCTCAAGTGCATATTTTGGCAAATATAACTATTATTATGTACACTCAAATTTAGTTTCTTATTCTGTTCCATTGATCTACAAGTCTATTATTACTATCGATCTGTAATGTATCTTGAAATCTTGTTTGGTAATCCCTCAAGTGTAATTTTTTTTTTTTTATCTCTATGAGGGTTTTGGCTATTCAGAGTTTTTGTGCCAATACAAATTTTAGGATAATTTCTTTTATTTCCATGGTTAAACTCTTAGGGTTTTTTATTAGAAATTCATGAGATCAATAAATACCATTTTCATATCATGACCATTTCCTGAAAATTAATTCTAATATTATTCATTACTTACAGTTTCACATTCTTGGTTAGGTTTATTCTCAGGTATTTAGAGTACTTTGTTTCTTTTTCTGTGGATTTTTACAGGTTTCCATGATCCTTTTAGCTGCAAGCTTTCTTATTGGTATATAAAAACTTGATTTTGTGTCTTACAAATTTGCTGAAAATGTTGATTTTTTTCAAGAACATTCCTACTCAGGTTTGAAAAGAATTTGTATGTGTATCATCTGCAAATAGAAATAATTTTGTTTCTTTCGCTATTAGCATCCCTTTAATTTCTTTGTTTTGTTTAGCTAATACTTCAGATGTTCTACTGAAAAGAAGCAGGGAATACGAGGCAATACTATTTTGTCCCTGTTTAAAAAGATTTTAATTGCTTTAAAGTTTTCTCCATTTAATATGATGTTCACTTTGGACTCCTTATATATAGCCATATAGCCTTTGTCATGTTGAGGTATCTAGCCATCACTCTTACTTAGAACTTTTATCAAGAATGTATGTTACATTTATCAAGAATATTTTTTCATTTATTAGAGGAATCATCTGATTTGAGGTGAGGCTTTGTAAAACATGTTTTCTCTGTGTAACAGCATTGTGTGTCCTCGAAATCACACTGTAGACTAGTCTGGCCTCAAAGTGATAGAGATCCACTAGCCTCTGCCTCCCACATGTTGAACTTAAAGACTTCTGCAATTACATCCATCTTGATTTACTGTGTTTTTTTGATATGTGTATGTTGAACCATCCATCCGTATATGTCTACAATTTAGCCAACTTGATCATGGTAAATCATCTTTCTTGTATATGATTATTTAGCTTGCATTCAGAAAATGTCTGCATGTATATTCATTACAGACATTGGCTTATAATGTCCACTTTTTTGTTCTTGTTGTGTTTACCTGCTTGTCTATTCAAGTAATAATATTGTCATTGAAAAAAATTGTAAGGGCTGCTTCTGTTAATACTGAGCTTTGTTTGTTCATTTGTTTGTTTGCTTTGAATAACTTAAGAAGTATTTGTTATAGTTCATTGAAAATCTGATCAACTTAGACTCGTGCCTTTTATACTAAAAAGGTGTTTTCATTATTATTTCAAGTTTGTTTCCAGGTCTGTTTAAGATATTGTTATTTCTTGGTTTAATCTTGGTGATTTGGATGAACCTAGAAATTAGTCAGGTTTTCTTGATGCTTTTAGCATAATGGAGTATTTGCTTTTGAAGTACTCATTTAATATAATGAATCTATTTGTTGTCTATTGTAATATTTTTTTATGCTTTGATTTTATTAATAGGAGTTTCATTTTCTTTCTTTTGATTAATAGCATTCAGTATCTGTTCTTCTTATTCATCTTTTAAGAATTTATTGATTCTTCATATTAATTTCAGTTTCTGGTTTCTTTTTTTTCTCTGTCTCATTTTTTTTTATTGGATATATTCTTTATTTACATTTCATTTCCTTTCTTCCTTGTTTCCCTGCCGCCCAATGTCCCATATGTCTTTTTCCCTCTCCTCCCCCTCCCCCGTTCCCCTATTCACCCCTTCTCACTTTCCTGTTTTGGTATTCTCCTACACTGCTGCATTGGGCCTTTCCAGAACCTGGGTCCTCTCTTTCCTTCTTGTCAGACAGCATTTGGTAGGTGGATTGTGTCTCTGGTGTTCCAAGATACTAGGCTAATATCCACTTATCAG